>VWYH01000367.1:406633-573226 GCA_013399365.1 Pampusana beccarii
CAAGATGCTGAAGGGAGTGGAGCATCTGCCGTGTGAGGAAAGGCTGAGGGAGCTGGGGCTCTGGAGCTTGGAGAAGAGGAGACTGAGGGGTGACCTCATTGATGGGATCAATATGGAAAGGGGCAGTGTCAGGAGGATGGAGCCAGGCTCTTCTGGGTGACAACCAGTGACAGGACAAGGGGCAATGGGTGCAAACTGGAACACAGGAGGTTCCACTGAAATATGAGAAGAAACTTCTTCCTGGTGAGGGTGGCAGAGCCTTGCCCAGGGAGGTTGTGGAGTCTCCTTCTGTGCAGCCATTCAAACCCCCTGGACACCTTCTGTGTGACCTCATCTGGGTGTTCCTGCTCCGGAGGGATTGCACTGGGTGAGCTTTCGAGGTCCCTTCCAACCCTGACATTCTGGGATTCTGTGCCCACGGTGCTGAGGGGAGCCCCGAGCAGCCCATCGCTCCCCTCAGGGCGGAGGGCGGGAACGGCGCGCGCCCGGCCCCGCCCCGCGGAGGGGCTGTGGGGGAGGAGGCGGCGGGCGCGCGCCTGGCCCCGCCGTGCCCGCGTCCCGTGCGGCCGCCATGTTGTTGTGGCTGTGAGAGGCGGCGGAGGCAGCCGGGAGCCGAGCGACTCCGGTCCGGGCAGGAGGCCGCGCCCCGGGAGGGGGTGTGGGGGCTCCGCGCCATGCCCTGCCCCGCGGTAAGGAGCCGGTGGGGGCGTCCGGGCTGGTCCCGGGCCTGGCGCGGGGGGACGGCGCGGCCCTGCCGGTGGGGCTCGGGGGAAGGGCCGTGGCGTGTGGGCCTCACCTGGCGCAGCCGCCCCCCCGCCCGCCCCGCGGGGCTGCCCGTGTCCCCCGTGTCTCCGGTGCCCGTGTCCTCCAGCCGGGGGTCGCCTCACGGCGCCGGTCCCGAGCTCGGCGGCTGCTGCTGCTTTGGCCGCGGTGTCAGTTGAGTTCAACTGTCCTTGTGCTTGGGGCAAAATTCCCGTTCCCTTTACAAGTGAGACTTGTTAAGGCTTTGTATTTACATCAGTTTTGGGCTTTAATTGTGCCTCTTGCCCATCTTCCTCTTAACAGTCCTATTCTTTTGATGGGATCTGAGCAGATGTTGCCCTTCTCTGGTAAGTAGTGTTTTGCCCTCCCTGTTCCCCCCAACATGGACTTTTAAGTTTTTTCCTTCAAGTTGTTCCCTCTTCTGTTCATTCTTTTAAGGAATGTTGTTTTATCAACAGATGAGACCTCATGTCCTTCTCATTTCTCTGTACAGGAAACTGATTTCTTTCCTTTTCGTGCCCACTTCCCTCATGGGGAAGACTCGTTTTGAGCTTGTAACCCTTGCAGGCTTCAAGTCTGACAGGTGCTTTTCTATGTGCTTCACCTGTTTGTTCTCGTGCTTGATAAGCCCGTGGAACCATGTGCAATGAGGCTTTCTTTTTAGAAGAAAAGCGCTTGCCTGGTGAATCATGTCAGGTAGTGGTACTGCTTGGCTTTATGGTGAATATAAAGCTGTATTTAAATGCCGAGGTGAGTCCACTGAGAAGGGATGGGAGTATGACTGAGGGAGCTGTGGTAGGTTTCTTGTAATACCTGTCATGCTCTAGGCTTTAGGTAAAGAACTGGCTGCCTTTTGTCTGTTATTAGAGCATGTGCTGTAGTATTTGAAAGTTAACTTTATTGGTGGAGGTGAAGGAGTTTTTACACAGGAGTGCTTGTAGATAACTTAAGGGGAGGAGACCAACATCTGATATCTGCATTGCTTCAGCTGGGTCTGGTCGCAGTGGTTTTGGAAGATAGAAAAAGTGCTTTCTTTTAGTACAGGAAATACTGTGGACTGTAAGTGTTGAAACTTTCTGCAGATAAGTAAAGGCGGGGCATGGGATTCGAAAATGTTTCAGTGACAAGTGTTTCTATGTGCGTGCTTCGGAGTTTGGGGAGGGGCAGATGTGCAGAAACAGCAATGTTGAGCAGTAGGGTTTTTTTAAGTGATTGCACTAAAAGGTGCTCTTGTCCTACTTCAAATTATAGGAGTGATATTGAGAAACAAGTTTAGTTCTCTTGCTGGCAGTTAGTTATAGGTACCTATCTAGGATACTGTTAATATCCTTTACAGTAACTGTCTGCACTAGAAATGATTAAAATAACAATGTTAGACTGTTTAAGTAATATGCTATGCAACCCATAAATGATACCAAATAGGTGGAATAGGTCAGCTTGATAAACTCCCATTTTTTTTTTCATAAAAATGGCCATCCACGGCTGGAGAAGATGGGAGCGAAGCATGCCCAAGCTTCTGAAGACAGAGGATACAATATTTTATTGCAGATTTCATTCCACCTACGTGCAACCCAGGATGGTGGAGAGAAGTATGTTGTCAGCCTTTCAGGAGTAGGAGGAACGTGGCTGTGCAGTGCTTTGCTGGTAATTAACTCATAAAAAAGGAGTAACTTAAGGAGAAGGGTATTGTCAGGCTGCTGGAATAACGGGCAGAAGCCTGACAAGTCTGCTGTAGCAAGAAGAAGGAATTGTCTCCATGGAGTGAATGGGAGGAACTGGGTTAGCATCCAGTAGAAAGTCTGAGGTCTTTCTGCTAGTGGAGATCAAAGGGATGTGGTGGCTGTTTCTGCTCTGAGATGTGTAGCTGGATATAATGAGATAAGACTCTTCTGGATATTGGTGGTGTCTTCCAGAACATGGAACTCCAAGTAGTGCATTTGTGCTTATCAAATACTGTAAACTAGAACTGGTCCAGGTAGTTAAATATCCACTTGTTTCATAGTTGCTTTCACTGGCTGAGTCAAAGTAATAGAAGTTATGTTTCTTTCAAAATAAGCTTCTAAGTACTAAGTCGTCTGAGCCATAATGTGCAACTGTTCTGCATTTGTCTCTAGCTTGAGTAGCTGGTGGGATAAAGACCTGCCTGTTAGATCCCAAATGGGTTTTAACTCTGAGAACTGAGCTTCATGATTTCTAATTCCACATGTCTTCTACATATTGGTGCCATAACTTCGCAGTACTGTCAGGAAAATGTTAGGAATATGCCTAGCACTCAATTCATGATTTAATTCTTGTGGATTAACTGGATCATTTAAAGAGAACTATATCTTCATGGAGCTTCAAAATTGCAGGGTGATTAAGTGGTTTGTGTGAGGGGCGTAAAAGTGAAGTTAGTGCTAATTCAGGAATTTGTAGTACTGATGTTTTGCTGAGGTTTACTGTGCCCAGTAAAGGACTGAAAACCTCAGCTCCTGATGCATTACAGCTTCTATCTTAGAAACTTTAATCCTGAACGGTGCAGGATTGCTGTGTCCTGGTGGGTGTATTGACTTGCCTGTCAGCTTTTTGTATCTGCTTGTGGGATGGGCAAAGGTCACACAATGCAGCATCGTTTGGTATCAACTCTGCTCATTCAGAATGTAGTTAAGAACAGAAACAGCGAAGACTTTGTCCCCTTGCTTTGGGGTGAACAGTTGAGCAGGACTGACAGAATGTGCTTGATATCATAGAAATCTAATCGCAAGCTAGAGCCTGAGTAGCCCAGACCTGTTCTTCTCGTCTGTTTAATAGTTCCTGGTGTGAAGGAGGTGAGATCCAGTGAACCATAGCGATTCTGGGAGGTGAGGTTTTATCCTATAAGGAAGACCTCAAGTTGGTTTCTCCTGATCAGAACTAGGAGGAAGAACAGCATGTAGTAGCAGGGAAGAAATGTGGTGTTACCTTGTTGTTATGAAATGTCTGGATTCTGTTGGTCTTGTGAGCTAAGGGTGCTCTGTTCGCCTTCAGTAAGTAGCAATAAACCCTAGAAGTGTGTTGGAACTGCAGCTCCACGCCATGCAAAGTGAGCTGGGGAAGAAAAGCAAAGCAGAAGGCTTTCTGGAATTAAAATGGAAATAGATGAGCTATTTCTGGAGTCATCGATGTCCATCACAAAGCAGCATTTTTAAAGGCTTAACTTAAAATACGGTTGCTGATACCTAGCTTTGGTTCATCTGCTGAAACACCTCTGATTTAGAATCTTAATCTCAAGTTTAGGAAGCAGCAGTTGGTTTGATGTGTGATTGTGACTGCGAGTCAAGCTGTTAACTGGCTCTGTAGGTCGGACCGGGGCGCAGCTGAATACTTCACGGGCATTAATGCTGAAAACAGTTGCAAGGAAGGAAGTTTGGTATGATCCAGCTTGAAGGTTTTCTGATATTTGTGTGTATATATGTGCCTGAGGCAACTAATGACATTGTAAGAGGTGGTGGAACCCTTCCAGACTTTGATTGGGGGGGGGGGAGGAGGAAAACCAACCCAAACTCTGAAAAAACCTACCTAAATAAGTGGTTCCTGCCCTTCCTGGAGAGAGCTGAATTTCAGAAGACTTTTGAAGCTGGATGGCCGTTAAGTGATATTGCAACTGAACTTGTACAAGCTGCTCTATTGAAGTATTACCACTTCTGAAAAAGTTAATACTTTGAACAAGATTCTAGTGGAACCTAATTCTAGATAAATTAGTCTGTTATTTATCCTCTTGACTAGGAATGGAGTGAAAAGCTGCAAAGCATCATTGCTGGGATGGCTCGGGGGCAGGCTGTTGTGTGAGCTACCAGTCATGCCAGTAATGAAATGCATCCTCAGTAACACGTGCTGATAGATCTTAGGTCATATTAAACCTCTTTTTTAGATAAATTGAACCAAAAATACTGAATTACAAATACTTTAAAATATAACTTTGCAGTTCAGTGTTAGTTGAAAGAACATCAAAGAAACCAAGCCTTAGAGAAGTCCTAGGAGGGGAAAAGCAAATCAAGCTCTCGCCTTGCTCAGCATGTCTGGCTGAGTTTTGCAGTGTTTGTTGGGATGGACTGACCAGCTGTGATGGAAGTGAAGTTGGTGTTGATGGCTTTCATCGGGGATGCTCATCTAGCTGATGCTTTGACTTTGACATCAGTTCATCAAAAAATTTTCCAGTGTATGAACAGCGTGGTAGTGGTCAGCTTCAGGGGTTTTGATTGTTACATATCTTGTGAAGCATTAGAACTAGTGAACTAGTGCAAGTTGGGAAGCCTGAGCTTAGCTTGGAAAATTATCCTGTCACCTATGGAATCAGCTGGAAGCCAGAATAAAATCAGAAACTTGGTGTTAGTCCTTGGCTACTTAGGAAGAGCTGGGCTTTTGGGAGGGCAGTCAGAACAGCCCCCCACCCTGACTGGAGCGTGTTCTTTATGGGGAGAACTGTAACAGGGTGTTCAAATGTTTGGATTTCTGATACTGGTCGGCAAGGCAGGCTGCCACGGGCCTCTAACTCCTGCAACATGGCCTAAAAGACAGTGAATATCCATGTGGGAAAGATTTGTGTTCGGAACTTGGATATTTAACTGTTGTCTTCCTTCCTGTTGTGTATGTTGATTTCAAGCTGTATGTTCTGTGCTCACCTCAGTTTGATTTTTAGTCCCATCACTCCTGCGCTTCCTGCAGAGTGATGGTTTCCACAGGGTTGGATGGGGCTTCTCCAGACGCTCCTCTGCTGGGGTGGCTGGTATGTACATCTGCAGATAACAAGTGGAAGCATCCAATGTGAGAAGAGTTGGCTCTTATAGTACTGTCTTTTTTTATCTTCTGATAGAGCTTTAAAGTAAGAAGCTGCAATTGCATTTTAACTTGGTTAGAGGAAGAATCAATTTAAATGTGCTTTTCCTCCTGCTGGATTAAGTCCCTGAGAAGGCTTGTGCTGCTCCGCGCACCCATGAGATCCTTTGAGGTGGAAGCAGGATTTAGGTTCTTGGTTACTTGAGCTGGAGCAGTTCTGCAGGTGTGTGGAGCTGCAGCTGCAGGCACCTGGTAAACTCAAGACTGAATGTACTTGGGGAATGTTGGATATCTTGAGGGTGTTTTTTTGCCTTGATGTAATTTCAGAGCTAAAGTTATTCTTTACTGGAGCTATCTCTAGCAGATGTGCAGGATCTACCCTCTCAGGTCCTACTTTGTTTAGCCATTATTGGGAAAATAACTGGAAAAGACTTTTTTCATTGTCATCTCAAGCTTTCTACACGTCAAAGGAACAACATTATCAAAGTAGCTTGCTACTTGAATGTGCTTCTTCCATGCTGTGAGTACACTGTCCCCATGGATGAGACTTCTAAATGCTCTCTTGTTTTTGGTCGTTCTTATCCTGTTTTAAGAGTGTGGAAAGATTTTCATCAGGGAAAATCAGTGAACAGCTATACTTCATGCTTTAACTGAGATTTCTGAAAATAATATAGCTTGAAATAGAGATCTCTAGCCAGGATGCCTGTCCCCGTGAGGTGTCCTGTGTATACAAGTCTAATAGTCTCTTTAATTATTTTTGGTTATTCCAATTCTCTATAGGGTTTAGTTCTTAGAATATGTAGTCAGTATGGGGGGAAGTAGTGCACTTCAAGTTCAGTTTGTAGAGAAAGATTGCTGCATTGCTGTAATTAAGCCTTTGTAGTTTTTCTTTCTAATACCAGAGGTTTATGCATTTGTATAGACATTATTTATAGAAACGCTGTTAGAACAATTTTCTGTTGCTCTTTTGTGGGCCTCATTTCCTTCAACTTGGGGACTAGAAACCAGGGCAATAATCAAAGCATTAATTCTGTAGCGTTACCTGAAAGGACAGAGCTTCAGGAAGAACTAAAAATAGTTTCGCTTTCCCTCTGCCTTTAAAATAAGGTTTTGGCTCCTCTATCAACTGAGCCCAGGCAGGCTCTCAAGAGAATGAAGCTGTTCTCTCCAGTGCTGCTTTCTTGGCTTGTGGAAGCGCCCAGGGGAAGCTGCTCTTGGCCACCTGCGTGAGGGAGGACAGAAATTCCTATCTGCATGCAGAAAGGTGAAGGTTTAAATCCAGGCCACGAAGACAGGATGTGCTGGGTTGTCTTTCTGAGCGCCCTTGGATCGTGGGGCCAAGGCAGGACTTACCTGCGGGACACATTGTGTTCGTGGTCTTCTCAGCTCACCCCTCTGAGCAGCCTCTTGTGTGGGGTGATGTGGATCACAAGCCTTCTGAGTGCTGTGAGTGTGACTCCTCTCTCTCTCTGTGGTTTGACTGTTCTCCACAAAAGGATTCTTATGTGTTTTTTTCTGTATGGCTGTTGGCAAGATTTCAGAAAATAGATGGAAAATCAGACCTTTCCTTGAGTCTTTGTTGTGTGGGTTTAGCACCTCACAGGTCAAAGGTAGACTACTAGGATTTTGATTTCAGTTATTTACTTGCTAGAAATTGAAAGTATTGAAGAGTTGAGTGAGACTGAAGACTCAATTAAAGAAATGGCAACAAAAAGACTGGCCACTCAGAGAGATTGGGAACAATTTATTTGCATCTACTGTAATACTGGAGCTGCTTATGACTGGAGTCTTAATACCTTTAACATCTTACAGCAGATGTTACTTGGGTAAGATAAATTTCAATACTTTTGAATGAAGCTTCAATTTTGTTGTACAGAAGACCTTAGAATGACCCAGTCTAGGAGTTGATCTAGCTTAAGACCTCTGTCTTACCACTCTTATGCTTTAGTACGTGCTTTCAAAGTGAGTTTAGTTCCGAAGCTGCTTATGGAGGTGGCTGCAGCAAGGTGTTGAACTGGTGGAAAGCGTTTCCCTGGAACTTCCCATCTGGTAGGTAGAAGGGGACCAGCAGCTGGACTCTCCTTGTTTTCTGTGCAAGTAGAGCAGGAAAGGGAGGAAGGTGGTTGCTGTGGCTGCCTGATTTCATCTCTTGTAGCCATAATTGCCCTAAATGTGTACCTGTGAAAGCTTCACTTACTGCATTGCTATCTGTAAGCTTGTAATTGCTATCATTGAAACTTAAACCGGAGATAAAATGAGATGCTGTGAAGTTCTGCTGTTTGTAATTATACTGTTTGCAGCCTTGATAGGGTGTTTGCTTGGAGACCTTTTCAGGCCTGGTTCTGGATTTGTTACAGCTGAAAACTTCAGTTTTATTTGCTGCCAGCATTCAGTGTCTTCTCCAACTTTAAAAACTACTGTTATCAAAGCTGACTTTTTCTGTTCTGTGGGTTCTCTGTAAGTCAGGCTTTTAAAATATTTGTCTATCTTGTGACAATGAACAGATGAGCCAAAATGAGAAGTTATGAAAACTCACCTGACATAGCACAGAGCAACTTTGCTTGTAACTTAATGTGAAGATGTTGCTCCATCCATTCTGTAGTCAAGAAAGTGCGCTGTGGTCAGAATACATTAGAAACATTTTTTCTAAGTGGTGTGAGCTGATAGCTTTGAATTTTTTTTTTTTTAAATTGTTCTATTTGAGTTTCCCTTATTTCCTTTTGTCACTTCTGAGAGCAAATATGCTGCTGTAATGTAGGCATTGTTGCACTTTTATCCAAGAAACCTGACTAAAATGTCTAAGCGGGTTGCAATTTGAAGTTATTGTGATTATTTTCCTTTAATAAAAGCAAGTGAAAAAGCAAGTGAAGTGTGCTTAATGTAAACTTGCAAGTTTGCCTCTGCCTGCAGGCCTCTTACTACTTTCCATCTAAGCACTGTGCATGTTTTTGGTAAGTGGTGAAGCTTTTCTTCAAATTAATGACTAATCCTTATCAAGCAAGTGTTCATCTTTACAATTAAGCATTCCTGTTCTTTAATTGTATGGTGATTGGCAGACATACTAGCCATGAGTCATGAGTACATTGGAGAATTCAGATTCTCAATTTTTTTCTCGCTGCTGGTAGCAGGAATTTGCTGTGAACAGGGCATTATATTCTGGTTGGATACCCATTATAATTAAATTATCATCTTTGTCTATGTTCACTGAACCTTTATTTGAGTAACTTCCAAACGAACGCACCTTTTTGCACTTTGGGAAAATCTGAACTCTCCGAGGAAAAAGGAGGAAGATGGAACAAGGTAAATATTTTGAGCTCTGCTATGCTTTCCTTGTAGGTTTGGCTAATGGATTATGGTCAAGGCATAGTTGTTTTCTAATGCAGAATACAATAGCTTGCTTGTTTTCTTTTCCTTTGCACTGGAATCTCTTAATCCCTTCGGACTCAAGCATGAGTAGCACATGATTTGGAGGTGTTTGGTTAACGTACTTCAATGCTGCAGAGCATCCCTGTGCGTAACAGATGAATAAATTGGGACTTCAGGGAGAAGCCACATGGAAATTTTCAGTTTTGGGGATCCATGTCTAAGTGTTTAATGTTTTTTTGCTGGGTTGTGTTCTGGCAAAACCAAGGGGAAGCATGTGGTCAGTTAGACTTTGAAGTAAGGAGATCAGATTTCTGCTTGAAAACTCCTAGTTCATGATAAAAAGGACTACAACTTCAATATACTGATATTATACCTATATGTTCAAATATTTATTAGGGTATTTGTATGGAAATTTCCTTGTTGGAAAACTGTGGTGGGACAGTGAATCATTCTTTCACAATCTGTGACCATGTGGGATATCAGTGGGTATAAAGCTGTATAAGTCATATTCTTAAACCTCTATTAAAGTAAAATAATTATAAATATTCATTAACAGATAATTTCAGAAAATAGTAGCTTCTTGTACAGCTCCGGAAAGGTAAGAACATGCCTGATGTCTGTCATGTGGCTTTTTCCCCCTTCACTTCTGTGGGCTTTAGTAGCTGGAACCACAATGTCTTCCATATGTCAAACTGGAAATTTAGCTTTTAAACGACAGGACGGGTGCCGATACTTGGAGAGGGTAAGTGCTAAACACTGATCCCGTGAAAGGACTCGACAGGATGACTATGCTGTTGGGGTTTTCTAAAACAAAATGGGATTCCCTAAAATACTGAAATATGGTAACAGAGGATGGTTAAAAAAAAAAAAAATCAACTCCAGTGATTTAGAAGATGCTGAGCTTGCCTGTTGGTGCTTCTTTTGCAGAATTTGGTATGTTAAGCACCAGATTGCTGTTGCTTTGCTTGGAGTAGTGTCAGTAACTGACTGTACCAGCAGCTGAAACCTGGTGCTTCCCAAGCTGGTTCACTCCAAAGAAATGCAAAAATATTTGGGGAGCTCTAGTCCTGGTGCCTCTATACTTAGCTCATTATTCCAGGCAAATTATCTCTTGATTCTCAAGTGCTGACTGCCAGGCTGGTTTAAGCGCTGTCTAGCTTTCAATTGCTTGGCCATTTGAACTCCTCTGCAGTATTTTTATCGCGTAGGCACTTCTTGCTATGGACTCTTGCAAGGTTGGTGGTAACCCGACAGTGGAAGGGTGTGAGGATGGAAATTCTGGAGTAATTCGCTGAGAGTTATGTCAAACCAATGTCAAACCTGCTGTTGTAATGAGGTTGGAGTAGGCAGCAATCTTTAAACCTGCGGGGTGGTTGGGTTCATCGCCACGCTGGGTGTGCTGTTCACGGGGAGGACTCGGCCCGGGGAGCTGTGGACACAGACCGAAAGGATTGTGCTCGATTTGCTGAGTATCAGGTTTGTATAACAAAGACAATAAGAGCTATTTCTTGCCTCAGTTTTTTATGACTAGTTTTTGAAGAAGCTGTTTGTATAGGGTACAAGTTTAGGTGCTCCCGGTCTTTCTGAGGGTCACACCCAGAGAGCAGCCCTAAATTACTAGTGCTGTTGCCTCATTCCTCAGCCCGCCACGTGCTCATTCAGCACTAAGGTATGAAGACTTTTCCTCTTGCGTAAGACAACTTGATCTGTTGGGCTTGGGGAGGGAGCAGTTTGGCAGCTCGCTGAAAAGTCATATGCTGCTGTGCCCTGTAGCTTTTCATTTTCCTGAACATCAATCGCTATTTCAAGTTATTGTCCAGCTTTTTAGACTGTCTTAGCGGTATGTACTACTGCCTGATGCTGATGAGCACTCAGATGATGTGATTATCTGGCCAGCTCTGCTGAACATGGTTCCTCTACTGCTGCTAAAATACTTCTTGGTCCGAGACCCAAATGATTTGACATTCAAATTGGAGACGTAGCAGGGCTAAGCCTCATGTAGTTCAACATATTTCAGGAGGCCCAAAATTGCGATACGGCTTAATCTACGGCATCTCCTTTTCAGTTTCAAAATATTTATTTTAGCTATTATTGTGTTGTTTTTCTGGTTCCTCCAACAAAATTCAGTTTTTAGTCCCATCATAAACACTTGGCTACCTTGTGTCAATCCCAGCAGACCAAGTGTAGTGTACTGGTTAAGAAATAATTTTCCTAAAAATACACTGCAGATTCAGTGACTTTTTTTTTACCTAAACTGACTTCACTTACCAAAGGCAAGGAGTGGTAAGTTAAAACATGCCTTGTCAGAAGTCAGTCTTAAGTGACTTGTATCATGAAAAGAGCAAGAAGAGACTCCAGGGGTTTTGTGCAAGAATTCCCATATTACAAGTAAACAGGTGGGCTGGAGAGGATCTAGTTAAGCTTACAGTTTAAAGAAAGGCCTGATGCCAAAAATACATCCAAAACCTAATTTATGTAGTTAAACTGCACAATTTTTATCCTGACTCTTGCCAAGACAATTAAAGAATTCCTAGAGCGGGTTTGAATTTCCAGGCTGGATTTGCAGTGCGGTAGCTGCTTCTGCAGGTGTAGAGAACACTCGGGTCTGTTCAGGTAGGTTGGTGAGTATTGGTGGTTTTATTGCTGGAAAGACTTTTAGGAGTTTTTCAGATGTTGCTGTGAAGAACATTAATGGTGCAGTTGCAGATGTTGCCAGCTTTTTTTTTTACTGCTTGTAAAAGGTCAGCTTTTAAACTTTCATGAATGTACGAACAGTAAACTTTAAACCGGTGTTGCAGCACCTGTTTTCTGGAACTTCAAGCCTCCTGTTTGACTCTGGAAAATTTAGGAGGCTGCTGTTAAGATCTGTTCCGCTCTTGGTAACCAACTAAAATGCAAAAGGTGAAGGAACACCCTAGGGCCAGGTCAGAGAAAGCTTCTCCAGCTGGATGAAGATCACTTGTGGTAAAACAACTCAGTAGATGCGTCACGTTTGCAAAAGAAAACGCAACCAACACCGTATTTTGATAGCAATTAGTCAGGTTTTGCCGTTGTGGTCTCCCCTGGGTGACTTTATGCCGAACATTGTTGAAAGACTTGATTTAGCAGGGTTTGTACATGTTGAAACAAATGCGATGGATTGAAAGTTGTCTGAAGGATCTGCTGCTTGTTGGCTGACTTCTGAAGAGCCACTTCACTTGTAACCCCTCAAAAATCATGCCGGTGACTTTGTTACTTTAACTTTTTTTTTTCTTTAATGAGACTTTAACCAGAACTTGAGTTTAAACAACATGCTGACAGTTTATCGCATATAAGAATGTGGAAGAGAAAGTTGTGAATCTTGGTGTGAAGCTTTGATCCATAGGTCGCACTGTGAGTGACAGCTCAGCCTCCACGTGGAATTCAGAGCATCTTTGCCATGTTATAAAAAGCTTGTTGCCTGGTGCTGATCTGTTCCTCTGACATGGAGCTTTTTGTAACCTTTAAACTCTGCAGGTACAGAATAGGAATTTATCCTGTTAAAACCTGCATTTGCTTAGAGTTAGCTCCTAATTATTCACGTGTGTCCTAATCTCTAGATCTCAAGTTATTTAGTATCAGGGTGTGTGTCACTCTAAACTTACTGGGTGGGGAAAGTTTTTTCCTTAAGAGAAAGAAGTAAATGTGACCGGTGGCAAACAAACATGCCCATCTTGTTAGACCTTTTCCATTCTTCCGTTTTGTTTCTTAAGTACAGTGTTGAGCTTCTAAATTAGGATTTGGTACTTGGTCTGCTGGTGAGTTTTTTTGCCTGTGAAATTTTTGAGATTTGTCCAAATACTTGGGAGATGAAGAGCGTTTAACTTCAGCTTTAGCTTGGAAATGGTGTGTTTTACATTATATTTTACATTATTTATGTGTTTTACATTATATATTACAATTATATATATAAAATATTACATCATATCATTATATATGTCAATTTTACAGGGTTTCTTTTGGGGGAGGAATGGGGTAAAGTCCTTACTAATGCCTTGTCTAATCAAAATAGGCTGGGTGAATACTGTAATGTATGCTGGGTATGTGGAGTAACTTAAAAATGAAGTGCTTGATGATGAAATAGGTTGAATGGAAGAGTCTGGAGGCTTTAATTCTGAAGTAAGGAATAAGTGTTCTAATTTATTTAGTTAGATTTGCCCTGCTTTCAAGCCTCACTGAATTTTCAAAGGGAGATATAGCAGGTGGGCTTTTTGTGTGTAAAACAGTAGCCTTGAATGATATCCTTAGTATTTTTGAGGTTGCTTGAGGTAAAGTTTTCACAGAAATGTTGCTCATACTGAGCTGGTGGGATGGGAGTTAAGGTGAGTTCATCACAACTCAAATGTGGTTCTTCCTTCCAGTGCTTTAGCTCCATGTCACAAGTGACACAGCCTCTCTTGCAGACAGATTTGAGGTAGAAATCTGCAAGTTAACCTCATTTCAGTCTTGCTTCAGCCCATTGCATCTTCTGAGTTTAACTCGCAGTCTCAGTGCCACATTCGGCGTGACTAGACTGGTATATTCTGAAGGAGGGGATGGTTTTAATACAATACTTCTAGACCAAGGTTGCTGCAGGTAAAGCATTTAACAACACTTCTGCAGTGCTTTACCTTCTGTAGGTGAAACAGTCCCTGTCCTAAAGTGAAGTTGTTGGTTTACAACAGCCTGTACTGTGGTCTAGGACAGGTACAGGGTAGTTGGATCATGCAACTCTGGAGCTGAAAATACTGTCTGCCTTATGGCACTGGGCTGTTGGGGCTGAAATTCTGGTACAGAGAGGCCTCGATGTTGAAAGGGTAGACATTGCTACTGATTTTCAACTTACCTATCGAAAATGCAACTCCTGAAACTGTTCTGTATCTCGGTCAAACTGGATTTGTCACCTGCAGAACGCAGCACTCCTGGGGTTTGCCTGGCTCTGGGTTGTGTGCCTGTGGTGCTGCTTGAGCTGTGCTGGAGATTTATGTAGGAAGTGGATGCAGATTGATTTATTTTCCTCAGAACTATTTTATTAACTAACTGAAACAATTGAATTGCCAGTTTTTGTTTAGCGTTTGTGGTAGGTTTTGCTATGTTACTCGGTAAATGCTCGTGCGTGTTCCACAGATAAAATGTGCTCAGCCCTTGTGGGCTGTTGGATTTGTGGATGTTTCGGTGGCTGTGTGTTTAATTCAGGAATGAAAATGAGTGCGCTGAAACTTCAGACTGGAAAGTTATTCAGTAACTCTGGTTTGGTCACTGACCTGCCAAACGTAATGCTGGTGAACTTAGCAAGGTTAAATGAAAAATGCACCGAACACAGATGTGTATTTCGGAGCCTGTTCCTAGAAACAGTAAAGCCTCCATTGGTGACTGTACTCAGGCAGATATTCCTCCTGGCTCCAACAAGACTAAAAATTTAGTTACTCATAGTGTTCAATACCTGTACACTTAGGACCTCTAGCTCTTATTTCTGAGGTTTTACTTTATCTTGACTGTAAGCAAAATGATTCTCTGCCAGCTTATTATAGTGCTGAAAAGGCCTGGTTTGCTTCAAACTTCGTACAAGGAAACCAGAACACACTCATTGCTGTGTTTGCTCGGGTGCGAGTTCCTGCGGAGCATCAGCAGATCGTGCCTTGCTCTGTGAGGCAGAACCCAGCCTGCTAGCACATTGAATCTCTTTCTGATTTGTCGAGATCTCAAGAGGAGAAACAAAAAGCACTTTGTCCTGGCTCGGCTCGTGGAGACTGACACTTGAATGACTCTTTCTAGCTGTCTATTCACTCGTTTCCTGAGCACGCCGCTCTCGCTGAGTGAAGCTCATTGTTTGTAGAAGTCACTTCCACTGTCAAGTTCAAAGGCTTTTCCTCTAGAGCTTGAACATCTCAAACTATAAGAGTTTCAAATGAGGCACCTGTTTGAACAGTTCCAAGTTCAGCCTCGTCAGCCAAAGTCAGTGAAACTTCTCTGGCGAGTGGTAGCGCTTCTGTAAAATAAGGCTGAGTCTTCCTGCTGCCTTCAGCAGGTCCTTGGTGCTGGGTCTGCTTTCCCTCAATCGAAGAGTAGGACTCAAGGTACTTTTTGTTCAGTGCAGAAGAAGCTCTAGAGAGTAAGGATCTCTGGGATTTTGGTGGATTCTTCAGAGAATTATTTGTGCTTATTTATGCTTTATTGCTCAGAGAATCAAAGTCTGACAGAATATCCTTCCAGGTTCTGGTTCTTTTTTATGTATGAAAACATTTCTCTTCATTGCTAATCATAAGTGTCTGGGTACAGTAAAAAGTCAGTCTTTACCTTGCTGTATAATTTTCATGTGCCTGTTTTCTGAAGCTCTGTTCAGAGCTTTAAACTTCTCATGCGTGTTAGAGCTGTGTGAGAATTTCCCTAACGCTTGCAGGAAATCCTGAAGTATTCAGTTTATCTTCAAGCAGCTGAGCTCGGTTTCCTACTGTTTATTTGATGCTTTTCAAGTTTCTGTTCGCATTTACCTTAGTTAAGCAATAATAATTAACTCAGAGTATTGAACTGATTGAGATATATTGGAGAACAAACCAATAACCATAATGCAATAAGCATGATTGTAACTTCCTGGTGATGAAAATTCCTGTAGTGGAATACTTGATTTAATTTTTAAGCTTTGAGAAAATACCAGTGGCGATAGAACAACTTTATAACCAACTCTCACTTAGGCAGCTACTTAATGCTACCAAAAAGCTGGGGTGGTTGGGAAGAATTTCGTGTCTTTACAGCTGTTTATGATAATACAGGGAATGTCTGGTGAGCTGCTTGTTCTTTGCATTTGAACACCAAGGAATCTGCTGTCCGCTTACATTTTTTTTTAATTACTGATGAATAAGTCTGGGTGCCATGGTTTGCTTCCTTCTAGTGATTCTGTCTAGACATATTTAAGCTGGAAACTGCAGGGCTAAAGACACTTGGATATTGCTGTCCTGTCTTCCCACTGAACCTCCTGAAGTGGATGTCCAAAATAAGTAAGAACTGCTCCTGTGGGCCTTCTTTTAAAGGGAGACAAGACACAAGGTCTGGCTTTACGTGAGCAGAACCTCAGGTGAGGGCTGTAGGACAGTTTTTTTGTGCATCTGGTATGTACCATGGCACTAAGGGTAGAGATGAAGCACTGTTAGCTGCAGGTGGCTCTGGTGGTGTTCTTGGCATGACAACTTGGATAACCAGCGCTGCTGTAGAAAGCGCATAGATACAGCCTCATAAAACCTCACTGCAAAACCCTGAAGAGCTTTGTCTTGATGTCTTGTGTAAGGACAGCTCTGACTCAGTGGGGAATATAAGCACATGAGACAGTTATCACTGTCCAAGTCAGAATTAAGGCTTCTAGCCTCACAAGTGAGGGTATTAGTTCTATCCCATTACCCTCTTAAATTGCATACTGTCTCAGAAGCTTGTTTCCTGCCTCACTCTGTGGTCTTGTGCTCACCTTTAGGCTGTGTGAGCCCAGCTGTGTTGTGCTGCGAGGTGATGGGCACCAGGGAGCGAGCACCTCGAGCCTTTCTGCACAGCACTGAGTGGAGACCATCGGTTAAACTCAGGCAGCACCTGCACACAGATGCTCTTTGTGTGCTGAGAGATGCTGTTCCCTGGCAGAGCTGGAGGTTGATGCTGTTCCACATCAGTTCAGAAGCTTCTAGGAAACTAGAAACTTGCCCCCAAGCCAGCTTCTGATAGTGTATCCTACTGAATTATCTATCAGTTTTTCAGGTACTGCCATGGATTAGTGTTCTATCTTAAATATAGGTATTTTGAGCAGTTAGTGCAGAATTTAAGGTGAGTGCTTATAGAACTACAGTGGTTTTAGGGTCTAGGATACTGTAACGGCATTATGGCAGCTATCATATTGACAGAACCATTCTGAATGTACTTCAGTGTTGCATTCGTGACAAAATAATTGTGACACCAGGACTTGAAGAGGAATAAATCTTCCATGTGCACACTCACGTGAGAATGACAGAACAGCACATGGAAGGCTTGAAGGTAGTGTTCCTTTCCCTGTGATTTGGAGTATGGTGCTATTATCCTTTGCTTTTGAAGCGTTGCGCAAGCTCAGTAACGCGTGGTTGTTCAGAAGTCACTGCACGCTGCAGGTTATGGGAAAGTCTGAGTCCTTCAAAAGAGAATGCACCTCGGTTTCTGCAGTCCGTGTAAAGAAAACTGCTTGCAGAGCGTGCATTCGGCTCTTCCCTTGGGTATGACATGGCAGGAAGATGGTTCTGGTTTTCCATCTGCAGGAGAAGTCTGTCTTCTAGCTTTGGTCTCCCAGGCTTTCTCGTTTTTCCTCTTACTTAGGTTTTTAGCTTGCTTGTGCACAAGTTCATTCTGCGTTAGTCAAGTTGTTAGAGGAGAACGCATAGTAAGGAACACTTAGAAGCTTCTATAATGGATTGGTATGGACTGTTCAAATGTCTGCTGCTTTTTGTCTCTGGACTTGCTCCTGATTGCTGAATTTAAAGGAACTACGGCCGCATTCTGGACAGAATGGAACATGTATCCCGAGAGTGAAACTACTCGAAGTCCTGATAGCAATGAGGATGGACTTTAATGGTTATGAAATTAATAAAATATCATCTCTCTGAATGTGGTCTTAAACTGCCTGGTCTCCTTAGCAGGTCTAGATGGTCTTTTCAGGCAATCTGAAGCTTGCTTTTTATTGCAGGCAGATGTCTTGATGACCTGCAGGAAGACTTTGCTGGGCTGAGGAAGTTTTTCTTGCACCACCCGGGAGGTGGGTGTTTTTCACAGGGGAGTGAGCATCTGCTTGAAGTCATAAGGCACCAGGTTCTGTAGTGGTTAGTTTAACTACAAGTGGCGGCGAACTAGCCTTGAATGCCTCAAGACAGAGTTGCCGGTGACTGGTGGAGGATCTGTACCTCGCTTCAGACTGCCCTTTAGAGGTGTCCTGGCTTTCTCATGGAGTGCAAGAGACAGGTTGGCTAAGGTGGTACTGGGAATGGGTGGGAACTTGGAATGGGGAGGGTTGAGACTCTGTAAAAGTTGGAGGTAAGGTACGAGGACAGTGAGCTGACATGGTGTTCCTGCAGTGATTTCCATACCTGTGCCAGAACTATACATTAAATGGATGCTGCTAAAAACCTCCCCCCCATCCTCCTTTCTGTGGAAGCAAAGTGGCAGCTTGAGTTCCTCGCTCTTGCTGCTCTAATTCTTGCCAAGGCTGCTCTCGGTGCAGCTTTGCTGGGGCTGTTGGTGTACCCTGCGAGCCTTTTGCCGTGAACGCCACTGGTGGAGCCGCTGATTGAGCCTGAGGAAGTGACACTGGCTGGTTCTCAAGTCTGACATCATAACCAAGAATGAGATGGCTCTCTTTCACCATGTGGGTAATGAAATCGTTCCTGCTGTGGTATTCATTAACTCACATTTCATTCAATGGCTCCTAAGAGGATAAGGAGTGTATTAGAGGTGAACTTGCATAAGACTTCTGACATTGTTTTGATAAGATAGACAAGAGTTAAAGCCACGGCAGACCAAGTCTGAGCATGGCAGTGATGCCTCACTGAGGCAGGTGGCATGTGCTGTATTACACATACTGACTTTAAAACTAATTCCATGGCTTTTTCTTTGATGGTTTAAAGAAAAAGGCCTGCTTCTAAAGTTGGTGGAGAAATAACTCGTGCCCGGAGGCAGATGAAGGTCTTCCTTGGTGTGGAGGCGGTGCCTGGTTGGATGGCTGTGCAGAAAGGTGATATTCAGCCCTGAGTGCTCAGGCAGATAAACTGGGGGACCTGCAGCAATGAAGGCACATGGAGGGAAGGGTGTTTTGGTGAAGGACAGCTGCTCCTGCTTTGTATAAAAATGTTAGTACAGGAGCCTGTTGAACCTTGGTGGGTTTCTAGTTTTAGCATTTATGTAGCTTGAGCAGGTGTAAAATTTGAATATCCCTTAAATATTTTCTTCCTGGAAAGGGCTGTTGGGCATTGGAACAGGCTGCCCAGGGCAGTGGTGGAGTCACCATCCCTGGAGGGATTTTTAAAAGGCGTTTAGATGAGGTTCTTAGGGACATGGTTTAGTGCTAGAGTTAGGTTATGGTTGGACTCGATGATCCTGAGGGTCTTTTCCAACCCAAATGATTCTATGATTCTATAAATGTTAGTGTCATGCACTCTTTCCCCTCATGTGTGCAGTTTTGTCAGCTTAAACTGCCATATGCTATTCTGCAAGAGAACTTTAAAGGTGAGAAACTTTCCCTGACTTGCTAAAGGATTTTCACTAATGTTACGTTCAAAATAATAAAACTGGACAACGCTCCCCCAGCTTTAGGGCTGACCATTTCAAAGGATGCTGTGGGAATTAGGTATGTGGACACCTTTTGGGTCGAGTGGGAGTTCTTAAATACGGCTGTTGCTGTTGACCAAGCTACCCCACCAAATGTGAGCTCTGTTCTGTTCTGAAGGCTCGCCAGGGAGTTCAGCTCCCTCCAAAAGAGGCTTATCTGTGCTGTGCAATTGAGCCAATAAACGAATATAATCAGATTAAGCTGTTTGGGGGAGGAATGATGACTGGATATTCAAATGCCTAATGAACTGTCTGATCCCTTGACTGTTGCTGCGATTGTGCTGGCATCAGTAATTCATCCCTACAGGTCATTTTAAGCAGGGGCTGCAATAGCTTCGGACACCTGAAGAAATCCAGATGGCCCAATAAGTTCTTAAATGGCCTGGTAGAAGCGCTGAGGGATTAGTGCCTTGCTCTGGAAGCTGTGGGTGTTGAATTGGATGTGTCCCTGCCCCACTGGGGGTTGCGGTGCTGGCTGGAAAGTTAGTGGAAACTTTTATAGGCGTGTGTGTAGAGTAATGGCTTTTGTGGTAAGGACACAACTCCAGGGTTGAGTGCTCATCTCTGTGGCTCAGACCCCCGTATTTCCCAAACACAGAGCAGAATACTATAAAATCTGGGAGTATTTGAAGAATTTCAGACATCTGTTCTGGGTACCAAAGCTTAGAAGATCCTTCTGATGCCTTGCCTCTTACTATGCCTAATTTTTCAACCTTTAAGAAGTACATTACTACCACTTCACCATGTGGGACAGTGTGAGAACTGTGGTAAGCGCTGTGGATCTTCAGCAGAAGAGATGTTATAAAATGAACAGCGTAGAAGAAGATTGACTTGATTCAGAACTCCATGCTGATGACAAGGTTCAATAAAAATGAGTGTAGTGAAAAGTTCCAGGTTCAGGGAATGTTGTCCACCTGGTCCACTGGGTGAGGATGGAGATTTGTGGGAAGGAGGGATCATACGTATTCCAAGAGAAGCTGAGCTAAAGCCTCACAGGTGATCACGATGCTTGCGTTTCCTAGTGTGTAATCCCTCGTTCCGTGCTTTTTATATGTAGACATTTGAAGATGTAATTACGAGCTGATGTCCACGGCAAGTGTGAGTAGTGAAAATACCTGCTGTGTCATTAATGCAGAGTCTCAGGCTGTCAGCTCTGCCTCCCTTGTTTGCTTTATTGTGCAACTACCTGTAACAACCTCAACTCCCAGTCCAAAAACCTGTCAGCAAAGTGTGGCAGCCCTGTCAAGGATCGTTCCCTTACAGCAGCCTCTACATACCAGTGCTCTGAGTTCTTGAGTGGCAAAATACCAAACCAGGCTGTTGTTTTGGACCTGTTCTCAGGAGGTCGGTTTTTCAGCATCCGTGGTGACGGTAGCTGGAAAAAAGAACATCTTCGGTTCATGTTAAGTGTTCGGTTGTTCAGACTGAACACAGAGGTTTAGCTGTAAGTGCTGCTGCGTGGATTTCTGTGGTTATTCTGGAGCCTCGACCGTCGGGGAAGATTTCAAACCAGTTCTGTCAGCCGGACCTGAAACAATGCGGAGATGTTGTATTTCCAAGCTGATGACACAGATGTGGTACTTGTATTAAAACATAAATTCCTTGGGTCCTTGTACTTGGTTGACAGACTAATTTAAGCTTATTGAGTGAGCTTTCCTACATAAAGATGTAATCTTTCATTCAGGGAAGGCATTTGGCTGTTTTTTGGCATTAGATGTACAGAACCATGTGCGGGCTCTTTCAGGAATACAGGGACTGAGTACTGAGGTGGTTCCCACAGTGAGCTGTTATTTATTACCTAAATTGCAAAGGCTTTTTTGGTCTCAGCTCTGAGCATTTGCTTCTAGATTTGTCTTCACATGTAGGTTTGTTACACTGACTACATAGCCTCTTGAAATAAAAACTTACAATGAAAGTGAGGTAGACTTAAGTATTCTGAACATGGTTCTTATCCTTGTTTTCCCCAGTTTTTGCTCAGAGTGTGAAGGGTGTTTTGCCTTTGAGTAGTTTTCTGGACTTTAAGATTCCGACTGTGATATTGGAACAGGTTGTCTAGAAAGAATAGGCTTGGAGATATTAAAACCTTGGACAAGTCTTTGAGCAACTTGATCTGATTGAAACGGTGTCAAGTAGGGATTTGGACTGATGTTCAGTTGTCTCATTCAACTCATATTCTGAATTTTTTTACGTGTGTATCTATCCTGCTTCTTTATAATGCTTTCCTTACACATCATGAAACAAGATGTCACTTGGGGTCAGGGTTTTTTTTTTCTTGCCATTTAATTTCATCAGGAGCAAAGCAATAATTTAGGACCCCAAACTCAAGTACTAAACCTCTTGCTCCTTTTTTTTCCCCCCCCAAACTTTCCTAATTTACTTTTCAAATCTAAGCAAATGCAACTTGAGTGTTTTATCCTCATAGGTTGAAGACAAACATCTCTAAGTGCGTGTTCGGTAAGTACAGACTTGGTTTTGCTACTGAGTCGCTTACCAGAGGGTAATTCAAATTGAAGAATAAAGAATAAAAATAGATGAATTTAGTTGATCTTAATTTTTACTATGAAATGCTTATTCTGTGCATTTAATTGAAGGTTGGTATCTGAAATTCACAGCTAAGAATTGTGCTACAAATGTGGAACTTGGGCTGTTTTCATATCTTTAAGCAAGCTTGTGGACTAATGCACTTGTTCTTGCATATCTTTATAAATACAACTTGAAGGGGACATGCTCAATTTACCATAAGGATGGATATAAATCTTTTTTGTATTTCTTTAAAGGAAGGTTGAGTCTGGCCGAGAGTGATTCAAATGCACAACAAAATTCAAGTGAATACCTGAAGTTTCCTGCATACAAACTTACATATTTTTTTAAATATGGGATTAAGCTATATTTAAAATGAAAATTACATGATGCATCAAGAACAGAATTAGCTGTTGAACAGCACTCACTTCTACCATGCCTATAGGTAATGTGGCTGTATTGTGTTTAGGTAACTTGCAGAAAAGCCCAAACTTTTTTGTTCCTTTAAAATGATTTATCTCTTAATTACAACCAAGTCGTCTTTAGTAAACTAGGTTTGCTTTGAGTCACACAGGGAGGGAGTGAATGTGCTCTAAAGGCTAAAACACTTAGATGACTTCTTGTGGTGTTTGTATTATTCATGTTCTCCCTTCTCAGGATTTGTTATATGTGCCAATAGAAATGAGTTTCTCTAGGGAAAATAAGCAAGAAAGGTTTTAAATGGAGGTTTGCCTGACTTGAGTGAATCCACACTAAACCGAATTCTGGGGAAAAGTGTGTTCTGGATAGTCCCGGTAGAGCTGACAGGGACATAAATGGCTGTGTATACAGGCAAGCGCATTTCTACAGTAATTCAACACTAGAAACAAAGGTTGCTGTAGATTAAGTGCTTCTAGTGTTGAATTGCTGTAGGAATGTATTTGCCTATATGTACAGGCATATAAAATAGGATACTGAAGTAATGACTCTTTTTGGTAAAAAACTAATGTGCTTGAGAGACCTTCCTGTGGGTGGATTGAAGCGAGCAGGTAGGAGATCCATGGTCCCTGGAGAAACACACTTGTTGTGGTTGATTTTGCCATCGAAACAATTATTTCAAAGGTGATACAGTTACCATACAGGCAAATATCTTCTTCCTAAGGAAGCCTGAACATTTAGATCTGTGGATTTTTCACTTTAGAGGAGGGAAGGGCCAATAAATATTAACTGGAGGGATGTCAGACCTTGTTTCACTAGCAAAGCTGCAGTCTAGTGCAGAACTTAATTTCAATTTTAACTGCAGCTCAATGTTTTGATATACAAATGTGCCTTAAAAACAACCACAAAACCTTCTTTGGTGTGCCTCTCTGAAATGCCTAAATATATTTAACTTTGGCTTCGCGCTGTTTAGTTTTTTTGGAAGAAGCGTATTCTGTTAATCCAAGTAAATTCTTCCCTGGCTCTGGATGTCTGTGCAGCCTCAGTGTAAACTGACAAGTTTGTGTATTTTCAGCATTATGGAAGGTGTTGTATAAAGAAAAGATTTGAGGGAGTTGTCATGACTGAGCTCAGCCTCCCTGGGTAGTCTGGAAACGTGATTTTAGAAATTGTAATTGTTCTTGCCTTTGTGTTCAAGATGGGAACAAGGTGGTTGTGTAGCATACTGCCTCGCTGGAGTAGCTGGAGGGCTTCTGCACTTAGAAACAAGCTTGAAAAATTACATCATAGAGTCAACAGACTATAAAACACTACTGTTGTGCCTTTAGAGGAATGACAAAATGAACTGGGCTATTGAACACCTCTGCGCTTAATACTAAATACTCATAATGTATGTAATTGAATGCTTTTGAAACCCTTGGTGTGTGATGGAGCTCTCGAGAGATGCAGTCTTGGCTCTTCAGAGCCCCTCGCTGCGGTTCCATCTGCACGTGGCTCAGGGTCCTTTTTCTGTGTGTTCGTAAGACACTTTTTATAAGCCTATTATTCTTTGCTTGCCTTTTATTTTAGTTCTGGAGTCCCATCTCTAGCTCTTAAGTGCAAATGGAAAATAGTGTTTTTCCACTTACATTTCCTGCTTCTGAAAGTAACTGTGATTTTCCATGAATGGAAAAAGATGGGAATAAACAACTGTCTTAATATTTGGAAGATACCGAAGTGATTAACCATAGGAGAAAAGGTATTTGCTCTTCCTGCTTTCTCTCCTAGTGACTTGAATCGGCCGACCAAAGGGCGGACATCAAGTAGCAGGTTTCTTGGAGGCCCTGTGCCGGTAGATCAGCCAAACCAGTTTGTCTGTCCCTTGTGATCTAAATATAGGAAGGCTCCTTAATTGGGGAAGGCATCTGAGTTCTGGGTACGTCTCAATACACGCGGGGAGCCTGAGCTCCCCAGAGCCGCGTTGGCTGAAGGGCAGCGCTAGCGGGAATCTGCTCTCCTGCTGGAGAAAACTTGATAGTAACAGAGCCGACCTCTGAGAGCTTGAAGGAATTGAAACTGGAGATGGACCGATGCGATAATCTGTTTGCTCGGGGATGGAACGGGTTAGCTGCTCAAAGGTAAGGGAAACAGCAGCCTGTTCTGGTAAATCATGTGTCTGCCTTGAAACTGGAACTTGCTAAATAGGAGCGAGCAGAAAATTCCTTCTGCTCACTTAAGCTGCAAGTGTTTCCTAACCCAGCTCTTGCTGCTGTCCTTATCATGCACAAGCACACATGGTTTTATCTCCTCCTAATTTGACTTTTGCCTCACAGTATTTACATGTAGCGAGCGGCTGGTTGAACAGCGAGCGCTGCTGATGTTTTGGCAGTTCTGTGGCTGATGCCCAAGCAAGTATTTGGCCTGCTCTCCACAAAACAGCTGTTTATCTTCCTAGAAAAGCTCACCTGATCCTTGATTAACTCCTGAAATGTGCAATCTAGGCGGTTGGTTAATAAAAAGTGGTCTCTTGTTGCTAAATAAAGCTGGCTATCTGCCTAGGTCAGCTCTTCCAGCGTGATTGCTTGATTCCATTGTGAGCAGGATTGTTTTGCATGTACTAATAAATACATACCTGAACTCAACACTTTCCTTATTGAATGAACTGTAAATAAACAGCAGTATTAATGCTATGAACAAATATACTTCTCCTCTATCATGGCTGGTTTGGAAGAGACCAGCTCTTCATCCCCAAGTTCACAGATGCTGGCAGAAATATTGTGTATTATACCCAAAGAGAACTGCAGTTGCTGTTGGTGCAGGCAGAAACATTTTGTATTATACCTGAAGACAACAGTGTTCCTGTTGGTGCAGGACACAGGTGGGTGCTTGAGTGCTTCTGAGGGTAATTGCTATTTGAATGGTAAACTCCGCCGCTTAAACTTAGCCTGCTTAATGCTTTGAGAAATAAATATGTAAGTAGTTTAAGAGATGAGCGAGCAAATTGGCTAGTTCTGTAAAGAAAATGTCATTCTGCAGGTGTTGGAGTGATTCTTAAGCTGCCTTAAATCCTCTGGATTCTGAATGGCAGGCAGGTGCTTTTTATCGACATCTGCTCTGCAAGCAAACAGCACATACAACACTATACAGTAGTAGTTCCGTTGTCTGACTTCTCTCTGGATTACTTTCTTGCACCTCGGAGTTGAATTACATTGTGAGGGGTCTGAAATGTCAAGGTTGGTGTAAGATAAGGCAAGGCAGTGTTTTGCTGGGAAGGACTGTAGGAGCAGTACCCATTCTGGTGTTTCAGGGGAATGCAAGCATAGTCTATTTTGTAGAAAAAAACACCATAAGTGTCACATTAAAGGCATTTTTGGAGTGTGCCCCAGTTTTCACCAGGTGCTGGTGTTAGGCCATTGGAAATGAGTGACTTCTACTCTCGTATGGGGTAGTTTGTGTCAATCGCCGAACACCGAGTGTCTCGGTGTCCTGTTCCTGGGTGAACACAGCCAAGGTGGAAATCCATCTCCCCCAATGGCCTTCTTGACAGAACAGCTTTTTTCAATGCAATTGAAGAATTAATGGATTAAAACTATAGTCCGTAATTGCAAGGTGTGCAATAAGTGTTGTGTCATTATAGACCTTGATTATGGAAAAGAGACTTTCTGTGTCCTGTCTGATCGGTGTTGTTGCTCTGAGCCTCTAGGGAGGCTGATTTCCCTGCTATGACACCTCATAGTAACGTACCCTACTTAATGCTTTGAGAAATGGTTATTCCTAGCAGGTACTTGGTATTTCAATAAAGTTGGCTTACGGCAAAAGCATTGAGTGGTGATTTGTTAAAGAGGTTTTAAAAGCTTTGTGCCAGACAAAGTATGGTGAAAATGAGGTCAACTTCCACGCTTAGGAGCTAATAGTGTAACTGTGTTATCCTGAAGCAGTTCAGTGGGGAAAAAATAATTCCCATAGGAGTGTGACTTGAAACACCAAAGGAGACTTCAAATCCCATTTGCTTCTTAGTTCTTCCTATTTTCAGATTTTTTTAAAAATTATTGTAGGTCTGTTTAGTGTTGACTATCAGTAAAATATTAATAAAACGCATAAGGGGCCTGTTGTGATGGGTGGTGATTAATTAACGCTGCTCTGCCACAACAGCAGCCGCTGTTCCCAGTGCTCGTCCAGTTAATGGCAAGGGCTGGGTTAAAGCAAAATGGTCTCAGGGGAGGGAAGGGGGATGAGTAAAACCTTTGAGACTTTAACAGCCTATTTGTTGCTTTTCTTTTCCAAAGGAAGAAACAGGGGAGTGTGACTCATGGTAAACGGATTGGGAGAACCTTAGTGGAAAAATGGGAAGTATGAGGAGCAAATTATTCCCCTCTTGCCCATCTTCTGCCATCTCCAGTGGAAACTTTTGCTGCCTGGTCTCAGTCTTGCTGATTTGCTTTTTCTGTTTCATAACTTCAGTCTAATGTTGCCTTATTTTCATGGCTCTCCGGTTAACTTTTGACATAATATCCCCTCCCCAGCACACTTGGTCACTTTTCTAGCTTAGAGTGTACCCAAATCTCCTGAGTTTCCAGCAGCTCAAGCTCCGGTCAGCGTTCCATGTCCTGCCTCCTTTTGTATACGACTTGGAATTAGATCCCATCCATGCAGATCTGCACACAATTCACACCAAACTCATTGGGCCTTCCAAGATGTTACTTGTCTGTCATGCACATAAAATATAGGGATTTAAATAGAGGAGTAATTGAAATAAAAGGGAAATGACAGAATGGGTTATTAATTTGGATTTTAAACTTCCAGTGGTTCAGCAGAAGATCTCTGGGTGAATTGTATCCTGGCTTCTGTATGTACAGTTGCAGCATTTGGATCTCAGGGCTTTATCCAAATGAAAAAGGAATTCAAAGAAAAGCAAAACTGAAATCTTGTAAGAAAACATGACATTTTGATTTCGGTTTCAAAAAGACCTGTGTTGTTTTGAGATCAGTGAAGGAGAATATTGATATATGATCTTTTATTCAGAAGCATTCTTTCTTAAAAAACCTCCTATTTATTGGAATAATTAATGCTATAATCCCACCTAAAGTTCCACTGCTTTTTATTCTTTGTATCAGTTAATGAAGGTGCGTTTTCCCATAACACAGAATCGAATTTCCCTCTCCTCCCATGAGCTGTTGGACGGCCGCAGGCTCAGAAGCGCTTTGCCCGCTGCATTATTTGCCGTTCCATGCTTTGCTTTTACTACTCAAGATGTTTTTCGGTTTAACTTTGAACTATGCTTCTACATTGAATTTTTACAGTGTAAGAAGTGATCTCTCTTCACTAGTATGCAGAGATAATCAGCTTAATCAAATGCTTTAAAACCAGATCAATGCCTCTTCTGAGTGGGAAGCTGAAGGAAACACACAGGCCCACCTGGAAAGGCTTGCACAGGAAAATAAATTGCCTTACCATTAATGTGCGGGTCAGGGCAGTGAGCGATGTCGACAGAACTTTTTTGATGCTTTGGACTCCTGTAATTAACTTTATTCTTCACTCCCAGAAGCACAGGTAGAATGGAAAATGGAATAAGGCGAGTGCTCTTAGGACGCTTCCCATCCATGTTTAAGTGGGGTATTCAGTATCTTTGCTTACTCTGTTGTGTGTTTGAGTACTGATGTGAACATTCCTTCATGTTCAACCTGGAAATTATGTGACTTTGTCTGTGCAGGTGTATGATGGAGCAGACACGTGGCAATGGAAACCAGAAAATACCTCCTTGAGGATTTGGGATTGCTTTTATTGGATGTTAGGAAAAAATTCTTCGCAAAAAGGGCTGTTGGGCATTGGAACAGGCTGCCCAGGGCGGTGGTGCAGTCACCATCCCTGCAGGGGTTGAAAAGGCGTTTAGATGAGGTTCTTAGGGACGTGGTTTAGTGCTAGAGTTGGGTTGTGGTTGGACTCGATGATCCTGAGGGTCTCTTCCAGCTGGATTGATTCTCTGCATACATACATGTGTTTAAAAGATTCTGTTAAGCAGCAACCTTGTGCTACCCGGCCTCGCAGCGACGGTGCTCAGGGTAGAGGCCCTGGTGCTTGTGTCCCCCCTGTGGTTTTTGGCCCTGTGTCACCCCAAGTGCGAGGGAGCTGGTATTGGCACTTGGTTCCTATTCCTTAGCACACTAACAAGAGGGTAAAAATAGTTTTAGGGGAAAGCGAGCTAAAATCTGTTAGGGAGAACATAAAGGAAAGAGGAGGAGAATAATCTCAAGCTAAAGCTGAGCAGAAAGCAGCCAAACAAAAAGGTGATGAAATGGGTAGAATGCAGTATGGTGCAAGAGAAGGTTGAGTTGCTGCAGAGCTGGGCTGTGTGGGAACAGGAATATTGCGAAGTTAGAAACGTAAATGGAAATACAGAAATTCTAATCAGTAGCCACACTTGCATAATATGGTGGTTGCGACATGGGCTGGCGTACCCAGTGCGGAAATGCAATCTTGCAGCGAAGAAAAGATACACCTTCCAAATAGCAGAAGAAAGTTTGCTTTTGTTTGTCTGTGTCTTTACGAGGATAGCTTTGTATGTGGCTAGAGAAAATTGGGATTAATTTTCCTTTTTTCCCCAAAGCTATTTTGTCATTTTACTTCATGCTTATCAAACCAAACCTCTTCTGTTCTTGCGAAGTACAGCCTTTCGGTAAGAAACCGAAGTGACAACTTCCCAATCTCCTAATTCAACAAACATGTTTATCAAAACTTCTCAGGGGTGTTTTTCCTAGCTATTTGCCAGTGTTTTATTTAAATAAATATCAAGAAAAACGCTGTCACAGGCTGATGGGATAATCTAGACGGGAGGCTGTGTAGCCCAGCGCTCTGCTCAGAGTAAGGTCAGTGTTCGGTTGGGTTGCTCAAGTTTGGAATATGTTGAGGGATAAAAGTTCTACCAACTTGGAAACAATTATTCTGCATTTTCCGCCACGACCATGTTATGACTTGTGTTTCCGTCTCACGGTATGATTGATATATCATCCCGCTACTCGACTTCTCCATAGCATCTTCCAAGAAAAACCAGTAGAGGCAAGACCGCCGTGCTGGTTGAAGTGTTCACCTCGTACCCGAGGTCACAAAATAGTCAACAGAGGGGGGTCAGAAGAAGATGGTTCAAAGCAAAAACTGAGTTGAAGGGTTCCTGTTCACATTATCTGAAGTACTGGAGCCCTAGGGCAGAGTGACTTGTTACATGTTTAAAATCAGGTGGTGTTAAATGTTAGTATAAAAGCAATCGAACGCAAAGCAGCTCTGAGGATGTGAGCACCAAAGAAGAAAGGCGGTGCAAAGCCAATTCCTTTACTAGACACGTGTGCTGGTGTAGGATATATCGAAAGGCTCCTGTTCCCTTTTCCATCTTCTCCCCTTTGCTTTCCCTGTGCTGCCCATCTGATTTTTGCAGATCGAACACGAAACGTTGGGAGCGCAGGGATGGGGGGACGCGGCCCCTTCTGCGGGGCAGCGAACGCCCGCGTGCTGAGCAATATTAATTAAACCACCCAACGCTTGGGATTGCTCCTCCCTTCAATAATTAGTGTTTTGGTTTTGTGGTGTTTATTTTTTTTACAGTCAGCGTATTTTTTTCTTTAATTTTTTTTTAATTTTGGCACAAGCGGTTGGCTTAGGAAGTGATAACATTAGAGGTGCTTATCTGCGCCTCGCAGCCCCGCGGAGGAATGCGGCCCGGGGTGTTTGCTGAGGACTGGCAGGAATCAAGCGGAATTATTAACGCTTCGATTGGAACATTTTTCTCCTGTTTTCAAACTTCCCTACAAAACCCTGGAGATTCGGCGGCTTCTTCCAAACCGCATTAAATTCAATAAAAAGCTTGTTGCAGACTCGCGAAGGTTTTTTTTTATTTCTTGCACCTCGAGCACACAAAATAAGTCTATCTCCTGCTGCCCTAAATGTGTATCTTGCGTTTTTAAAAGCAAGGACGTGGCCAGAAAACTCTCTGAAGAGTCGTTCTAGACTTGCGTAATCTGCCTTCATACTTTTTTTTTCTGTTGTTTAATAAGCCCGTTGAATATTCCCATCAAAGGTGACTTTGTACAACCAAGCGGCTGTAAAGTTCAACTTATTGCACGATCCGGCTGGTACCTCAGAGTAAAACTCTGTCCTTTCTGCACCGGGTGCCGTGTTTAATTATCAACCCGCAAAGCTGTTGGGGTTGGGTTTGCCTTGTTGGTTGGGCGATGGTTTGAAATAAATTAAAATAAATTTTTAAAAAGTTTGATCTCTGCAGGTAACCAAGTGTTGCTTTTAGAAACTATTTGATAAAATTGGAATTCCTGCTTAGCTGAGGTTTTTAGCAGCCGGGATCATTCACAGGCTGTTTTAAAGCAGAGCATCCTAATGTCACAGATTTTTAAAATAATAGCTGGATGTAGATACGTATGAGATTCCCCTAAAGTGTGTCCTCTGTGCGAAATGTTACAATTTCTTTCGCTTGATGCATCTAAGTTTGCGCTTTTTAAAACTATTTCTTTCTACGACATCAGTCCTAAAATGATATCTCCTTTTTCATATACTGAAAGTACTTCTTGGAGCTTTTTGCCCCTGTCATAAGCTGTAACCTAAAGGACACAAAAATGCAAAACAGAGATTTTTTTCTTCTAATGGAGCAGAATGTGAAAATTCTCCCTTGTTGTGGAACGTCGGAGTACAAGCAAACTATTTCTAGCAGCAGAATGATATGTTTGGAGAATTAGACTTTCCAGGCACATACGCAGGCGGTTACGGTGGATCCAAGGGCTACAATTCCAGCCCTTTGGCTGCTCAATGGTTGGGCTGAGTCTGGAACTGTAATTGTGGGGTTTGGGTATTTTCGTATAGAACTCTGTGTCCCAGCGGTCCCTATAGAGGATATCTCTGAAAACCTACAGCAATGAGTAGAGAGGATGAAGCAAATCAGATGTTTTCTCCATATAGATATTATTTTTTTAATATATATTTGTGAAACAACATTTACATTTATTTTTGAGGAAATCACTGTTTGTACAGCACTTGGAAAGCCAAAAAGATAAAGCTTGGTATGATGATATCATGCGAGCGTTGCTGTACGCTGGGGCTTTTTTGCCAGGCAATAACCACTGTTGGGAGATTTTCATCTGCTTTCCTGGGGGGGGGAAAAAGGTAATTGTTGTGTAAAATATAAAACCACTTTGGAAGATGTGTACAAAACCAGGTGGATCTTCTGTAAAAGGTCTCATGTAGCTTGTATTGCTAAGTAATACTTTTTTTTCGCACTTCTGTGTACCAAGTAGGTTTTAAAAAGACGTGAGTTGCTTTGTGGCCATGATCTCTGAACTGTTCCTTGACCAGCACACGTCTGTGTGTCCCAACCCCATTCTTGAATTCTCTCTTTGGGCATATTAAGATCTCAGCAGTTATGACTTCCATATCAGTGCTTTTTACTTTTCCTCTTTAATTAAGACAAACTAACGTACCAGTTGAGTCTCTTGTCTAAGAGCTCGACCTTTGTTTTTTATGGAAAGAAGGTTCATGTTGTAAAGTGCTGTCTTTTTATTTGCAGTTGCCAATGTGAAGTGTCGGAGGAGTCTCGGTTGAAACTTGCTGGGGCAAAGAGGACTTTTATCTCGTTCTTTGGTAAGCTTGTTGTATTCTTTGGGTCAGACCAGCTGCCTGGTGAAGGTGGGTTCTGTGCTCAGCATTGATTACTCTCACTTAAATAAAAGAAATAAACTGCTTCTTTGTCAAAACCTTTGGATTTCTACCTAAAACTTACAGGGCAGCTGTGACACAGCAGGTGAATAGCTGTGTTTTGAGACGGAGAGTCAACTCAGTTTGATTTTGATACTAAAATAAATGGAATTTAGTATCTGGATAGGGAGGGCAGGGAAACAAAGTGAAATGTTTGGGTATTTCATTTTTTTTTCCCCCCCCTCAAGTTTTTCCTTGTTATAAGTCTAACTGCATTTAAATATATGTGAATTTAAATGATCCTTTATTTATATAATCTCTTTTTGTTTAGAATCACTGGCAAACAGATGGTTATTTCTAGTCTTAATTATATACATCATTTAGACCAGAAGGCACATCTGAAGTGAAAAGTAATTAAGATGTTCCCATCCTGGCTTGCAGGGAGTCTGAGGTTCCAACCTTTACTGGTCATTTATCCTTTCCCGCAGAACGTAAGGATGGAGAATTAACGAGACTAACCTCTTTTTGGTGTAATTTAATATACGTGAGAATACAGTTGCAAGGGCAGCACAGTAAATTGATAACGTAACCTTTTTTGGCCTCAGTCCTGACAAAAGAATAATATTATTTCTAACAAGATAAACAAGTTTCACTACTCTATAGCTCTCTACTATTTATATGGGATCCTATTTATAAGTAGGAGCCTGAATTTGAGGGTGTCCTTTATGAAGGTGTTTTCTTGGTCAGTTATTATCTAAGCTCTGTTTGAACATTTGGTTTCTGGGAAATGGTTGGAATGTCATAGAAGAGCCGATTATTTGCCAGCTGCAATTAAACAAAACGAGAATTCTGATTCCTTTCGGCAACTGATGAAAAAACAATGCTACGAGTCAACTTTGGAATCGGTTTCTTCAGTGGGATCAGCTTGTTGGCGTGATGGGAAATGAATTAGTTTTTTCTCTGTATTCACTGTCCATCAGATAAGTAAACTTCATCTTAATTCGATGTTTCTTGCTATTTTTGCCAACAATTTTTAGAAATTCTTCTGTGTTATGGCACTTGACGAAGCGTTTGGCTCATACTAGAAGCACCGTGAGTGTGCAAACTATTTGTTTTAGAACCAGTCTTAGAAGCTCTTGTACCATTTATCTCAGCAACATCACAGATTGGATCTAATCCTGATTAAAACAGAAACCCCTGTATTTTTTTTGCACAGCTTTCCCAAAATTCACCATGAAAAGATTCTTACACTCACGTAAAAAGCCACATTATTCTGATAGAAGGTGTTTTGCAGATGAATGCAGCAATTAGAACAAGAACCGTGTTGTGCAGTAATTTGCATGGTCTCTGCTGATGGGTCCTGCTGGATTTTAGGAACGCAACTGCAAGAAATTTTAAAAGACCTAATTTTCTAAGCTAATACTGTTTTTGTTAATATGTAGATGATTGTATAGTAAACTTCTAAAATAAATATATCAGTCTGAAGTATAAAAGAACAATTTTACTACAGCACAGTACCCAGTGTATTAAAACTATTCATCAGTGATACCAAACATGCTTTGGACTTGTCATAAAGCTCATCTCTAATTAGATCGGTGTTTCCTTGATAATTGCGCTTGAAGTTGAAGGAATTTCCTGAAATAGCAAGGTGTATTTTGTATTGAAAAGGCTTTAGTATGAACATTCGAAGCGTTGTTCAGGTTGTACATAAGTCGTCAGGATGAATCGATCTGGAAATGTTGGGTTTTAATGACTTTACACCAGTGGCGGCTGTTCTGGCAGAGCAGAATCGGTGCTGGGTTGTGCCACCAGAAATGGAAACTGGGGTGTCCTCCTTCCTCCGCAATTTTCCTAGAAATACATAGAAATACACCCCTCCGAAATATATGTTTGGAGAAATACACCCCATCACTCTTCTGGCTGGGGTAGACCTGGTGGCCGAACACGTAAGCCTATTGTTATTTTAAGGCTGAAGAAGGTTTGTGTCAACCTTGCAGTTGTTAAACTCGTCATCTCAGGAATCATTAGTGTTCGTTATCCCGGGCCATGGTGCCCAGTTCACCCAGTCTGCGCCTTGCTGGACGGTCGTGCTGTGGGATGGAGGTGGGTGAACACGTCAGCTGGGCGTCTGAGATTGGAGCGAGCAGGAGGCTCGTTGTTTAAATCTTGTGCGTCGAGGAGAACGGTGCATCATGTAAGCTAAAAACACAGGGTGAGAAACAAGGTTAGAAACTGAAACCTGGATTTGAGGGAACCACCAAGTGCTCCTTCCCTGGATCCGCAGCTCAGAGCAGCCGTGGGTTTGGGAGATAAGCCCAAAATGTCAAATACCGAGTCATGCTGGGATCAAGCACAAGCTTGTTTTCAATACAAGGCCTGGAATTTTATGGCTTCTGTTTTATTAAAGATCAAACCTGATGAATTTGTGGCTTTTTAAGCTTTAATCATTGTGATTCTTTGGATATTCTCGTCCATTCCAGCATGGGTTACATAGGAACCATCTTCTGCTGCTGCTTTTTTGAAGCAACATTAGTAATAATGCCATCTTCGTCTTGCTGGTGACAGATAGCATTTCTGGATCTCCTTCATTTCTGATAACTCAAAAGAAGGTTCCTACTCTCCTTTATTCTTGGAGATGTGGAAATTGCTGTGCTGGGTTTTTTTCCTTATCAGTTTCCATAGTTGATAGATTCAGACTTCTATCAAGTCTTCTAGCTTTTCTTTTTCTTGTTTATTTAGCATTGTGATTTTAGATCTACTTTATACATTACTTTTTAGTGAATTAGTGGCAGTTCTAGCACAATTCTGCTCATCATTTCCTCCTTTTTTACACATAAACACCCATGTCCTTCTGCAAGCTGTGCAATTTTGACCCAACTTTGCAAGCTTTTACACACTGTTCCTCCCTTACTCTAGGGACATAAAGACGTTTTCTTTCTTGTGTTGTTCCTATTTAACGGAGCTTTTGGGGACAGTGCCATCCTTTCTTCTCATCGATCGTTTGTTGGTCTCAGAGATGTTTTAGTTTCAGAATCTGTGCATCTGCTGCTCCTTTTTCCCCCGGAAATGTCGCGTACAGCGCACAGGACACGCTCAGCTGATGGATTGCAAGTGGGTTTTTCTGTCAACCATAACCCTGATAGTTTAGAATATAAGTGAGGTGATATGTGAACTGAGAACTGACTGATCTCAACTGATACATTTGCATTTGTATCTTCGATGCGCAAGTCCCGTAAAATACCCGAACGAATAATTTTTTTTACAGAGGGAATACCATCTCTAAATTTAAAATTTTACCCGAATTTTAAAAATGGAATGTGAGATAAATCTCAAAATCAAATTGTAACTCTTATACTCACTTCCATCATTAAGTTCCTAATAGGCGTAAGCTTCAAGATCGTATGCTCTTCAATGTTTCCAGAAAATCTGCAGATGATAAAAGGTTGGGGGATTGTTATTAGATTATTATTATTGTTACTGTTGTTATTAGATTGATATCGTTATCTATTGTTAATAGATAGTGGAGAGAGCCATTCACTAGTGTATAGTGATCCGGAGCCTTTGGAAAGGTCACTGCAAGAAAAATGGATATTTTGATACATCCATGGATGTAGAAAATGAGTCATAACTCTGAAATGAGGAATTTGATCTGGATGTGAACTCTTAATTCGTATGCCATAGTTGAAACAAGATGATTTCAGGAGGATCCATCGGCCTGTGTTACGGAACAGCTCAGACAATTATCGCAACGATCCCTTTGGTTTTTATAGCCTGTGTGTTTGTGAATCACCATCTGCGAAGGGCTTGGGAGAGAACTCAGGTGATGGAGAAAGATGAACATGTTTTAATTGAAATTAGCTCAACAGTGGTGTAATTGCTGCATTCGCTCGGGTGTTCTCCCAGCAGAACCTTCGGAGATGATTTTTCAGAATGAACAGAAGGAGCCAGACACATTTTGAAACCATTTTGTCTCTCAGGAGAGTTAGTTTATATGGATTTCATCGTTTCATAATTACTGTTTGCTTGCAGTTGTCTAACAACTGAATTCTCAGTCTTTAAAAGTTAATTTGTATTTGTTTGACAAAAGAAAATGAGTTTAACTTCGTTGTTACACTTCTCTGGTTTTCTAGGTTTTAATAATAAGAAGAGCCTCCAAGTATTGTGAGTAACGACGAGGATTTCTCCTCCTATCCAGGGCCTGTCATGGTAAGAAAAAGGGTTTTGTAGGGTCTGTTACAGAGCAGAATAGCCTAAAACCTGAAAAACATTAGAGAATTAATGTTTACATGTAGGGTTGTTGAATTTTTTTCCTAATACTGTTACAAGTCTTTTTTCTAATGACTCTATTAATCAGTCAGCAGGAAGGAAACCTGTTTCTAATATCATATTTAGTTGGAGTGCTTGGCTTTGCAAATTCAGTGCCTTTATGAAGTTACTGATACCCAAATTCTCTGCAGAGCCCATCCCGGGGGAGTTTTTTGTTGCTCATTGATAGCGGGTGTTGGTGAAAGAGGCAACAAGTGACGGCGCTGGGGTGAACTGTTCCGCTTTGTTTTTCAGGATGAAGAGACTCAGCACAGCCTTGAATGCATCCAGGCTAATCAGATTTTTCCCAGGAAGCAGCTGATCCGAGAGGATGAGAACCTGCAGGTAATCGCCACGTCACGGTATCTATAGCTGAGATATTCTCCGGCCTCTCCCGTAGAATTTTAACTCACAATCCAGTGCAGTCAGAGGAGCAACATGTTTTCTTTTTAAATACTCATGTGCTGTTGGTAGGACAGGGAGCTTGTGCATCATATTATAAGAGTTTCCTTAGAGTGTCTGAAAAATGTAGCTATTAATCCTGCAGTAATTTCAAGTGCTAGGTTTTATTCCATCATGTAGAACTCTTAGTTTTTTTAAAAATAACACTGAGCTAGTTAAGTACAACCGTTACTTTTTGTTACAGGGAAGCCAAAAGTCTTTATTTTGCACAAAATGGATATTTTTGGGGGTTTCTCAATTTTCCAGAGTTCCTTTTGAAATGGATTCAGTTCAAATGACTCATTCACATAGACACTCTCACATAAACTGAAGACTTATTGTTTTGTTTTAATAGAAAATATTCTTAATTGATTTAAGCTAAACTGGTGTAGAACCAGATTATTTTTGAGTTGATCGTTTACACTTTTCACCCAGCTCAGCTAAACTGGGCTTAAGTCACATTTTTAATTAAACGGTTGAAATTTTTATGTGTAGTGTAATACGATGGCAGGTTTTCTGACTTCATAAAGCAGCAGCATGTTGTGCATTTTCTATTTGCAGTGAGAAATCTGAAGCAAAAAGTACAATTTGTCCAACTGATTTCAGCTGTGTAGCATTTAGGGATCCAGTCTAAGCTGGTTACAAGGGCTTCTTAGTGAATATTGGGGACCAGTAGCATAGATGATTATTCGTTTTATGGTTTGCATACTTAAGGGTTAATTTAATTAACATCATGGAAATGCCACCCTCCATTAAGTGAGTGAGTGTAAATCAAGGGGTTGGTCAGACTTCTTGCCAAAATGGGAGGATATTTTACTCAGATTTTTCATTAAAAATTCATTGTTTTCCCTGACCAAGCACTTACTACTCAGGAAAATGAAGAGAAAATGAGGAATCGTTTTTAACAAAGGCTACAATTAACCTCTGATCCAACCTTACCCCAGACTTGCCTCAGCAGTAATAGCTGGGCTGAGTTCTCAGCAGCGTTTCATTTGGGTTTTATCATGTCATGTGCTTGAATTTATACTTACAAGAGGTGGATCTTTTTGGTGAATCGTTTCTGAAAGATTTTTCTTTCCATTCTGGAGGTCCCGTTCATTGAGCTTCATGGTGAGAGCACGGAGTACGTCGGACGAGCAGAGGATGCCATCATTGCACTTTCCAATTACAGGCTCCACATCAAATTCAAGGAGTCTGTTGTGAATGTAAGTGTCATTTGTGCTACTGGGATCATTTCATATTCTGAATTCAATCCAAATAAGAGAATTGAGGATAAAAGTGCAGCGATCCTGCCTTTAAAGGTAATGGAAAAATCTCTTTATGATGTTCAAATCCCGTTTTTCAGGGAGGACAGATGCATATTTAGGCATCAAAAGATGCCTCAGCAGCTCTGAAAATTGGGCTTTGTAAGGAAACTTCACATCGCTCAACTTTGTTCTCTGTACAGCTGTTTGTTCTCCCTGAGCTCTGGGTGCAGTCAGTAGGTATTAATAAATCCCAGGTCTTCTAAAGGGCTCTTTGGGCACCCAAACTAGATTTGTGCTTTGCTTGGAGCTTCTGAAAGTGGAAGCAGGTCCAGCTGCTGAATTTACACACCTGAAGTTGGGTAATGTGAGTACAGTCATTGACATATGAGAGCTGGGGCTTGGACCTACGTGTTTCCTTATGTTGTAATGGTTGTAACACCATTTGTGAGCTNAGAGCTTTACCCCAAGGATCCGTTCTTAAAAATGGTTACACATCCAGCTACTGATGGTCTTAGACAGAAATTAAAGTGCATTTTGTAGTCTTTTGCAGTAGTGTAATCCTGACTTGAAGTGGTTGTAACACCATTTGTGAGCTATCTAGAATTTGATACGACGTTATACATGGCACAGAAATATTTTTGTGGATGTTGGTAATAAAACCGGTAATGCAAAATCCAAAGAATCAAAGCTTTTTTTCTCCTGATGATGGGGTTTTTTTGCTGATCTCCTTATTTCAAGACAAGACCCATCCCTGACTAGTTGGTCACAGTTGCCACATGTCGGTCACAAATCCTGAACTATGCGGTGGTGAGTTAAGTGGAAAACACTAGAACTGCGTGTTATTCCCACCTGAGAAAAGCAAAGGAAACAAAATATAAGACTCAACCAGTGTTCAACACATACATGGCTGAGACGCAGCGGCCTGGAACATCAGCGAGATCTCCTGTGCATCTGGCTGATCTAATGTTTGCCATGGCAATCTTAAATGTAAATTGCTTTTTAATTATTTTGTGCCAGAACAGAATTATTAAGTCTGTAAAAATGTTATTTGGTAACTGAAACTCCCATCTTTACTGGTTTACGTTGTCTCTAGTCATATAGCTCTGTTATCTACAGACTGGGAAATGTGCCTGAATCACTTTAAGCACTATTTTAGTTCGTTAATTGTCGGCATAGTAGGCTGGTCAACATCCGTGTACATCATTAAAGTGCTAAAAATCATGATGATTTTCAGCAAATAAAGGTATTATTTCTGACCATAGAAATTACACCGTAAATCTCCTAGAAATCAAGATTTCATCCTGAGGAATGCCAGGAAATAGTTATTTTCTTAGGGAGGCCACTAATACATGTACCGCACTTACTGTCACATCTGTCCTTAAGTTAATTTGGGGTATTAATTTTTAAGGAGTTTGTCAGTATTAGCATATTAATTTTGCTTCCCTGACTTTCACATCTAATATCTGCCCTCTCACTGTCTGGTATCTCCAGGCTTGTTCGTCCTGCTTCACATGTCATCGTTAACCAGAAAGGTTCAATTAAATGGTGTATGAGGTAGAGCAGAATACAGATTATTCTTCCGTAACCATATATGACCATTAGTAATAACGGAGGGTGAAGCCAAGGCAGACAGGATTAGCATTATCTTTAAGACTAAAACACGCTTGCAATAATTAGGAACCATTTAAGTTGTTAAATTTTGGAGTAATAATCACTTTGCTTATTGTCGATTGAAACTATTGATCAGATGGTGATTTTTCTAAATTAAATCTTCACTGAGTAATTTTTGGTTGAGTTCACCTTGATTCTTTCCTACTGTTTTTGTATCACGAGAGCTGTTCAGAAAACATAAAAAGGTCTTTTTAAAAATTTATAAATGACTGACGTTAGGACATGTGGGGGTTTTGTTTGTTTTTTTAATAATTTTGACTTATTTTTGTGAGAATCACTATCCTGACTAAGTCCAGCCACACTAAGGACCTTGTCACCTCAGCAGGGAGAAGCACTTTTGTGTAGGAAAGAGGATTCTTAGCAAATATCTGTATTATTGTAGCAGGCATCGATACCCTGCGGCTGTTCTTTGCAGGCGTCTCCTGGAAGTGAGTGGGATGTTCTCATGGTAGAAATGATCCCTTAGTAAAGGCAACTGCACGATGGAAATGGAATCCAGTTAGAAATGAATTCTTCTGGTCTTTTTGGTTTTATTTGTTTGTTTTTCACCTTACTGTTCTCTCTTTGTTCGCAATTCAATAGACTGGCTGTCAAAACGGTGCCTGGGAAACCTGAGTAAGTAGCACAGTGCTGCTGGATCACTTGTTGCACCCGTGCTTGAAAATAAAGACGTTTAAAAGTCGATAACGCTCGCGTTGCAACGCTGCGGAAAACGGCTGTATGCACCCGCCTTTGCCGTGGATAATTTCCTAGATCATGGTAGTAATAGCAACACGGTATTTTAAATGCAAACCAAAAAGATCCAGTAGACCGTGCGTAACTTGGAGGGATTATGACATTCAAAAGTGTTGACTTACATTTATCCGTGGGACAGAAATGCAGACTCAACAGGGAGCTCTTGGTGCACATGGACAGTTTGGTTCCCAGGCTGAGCTCTGTTGCTTGGCTTTCCTTGAGAAAATCTCAACCTCTGCAGCTGATGTTTCTGTCGAATCCTTTTTCTCCCTGTGAGCAGGAGTCTATGAAAACATGCGATGAGCTTACAGGGAGAAAAACAATTGCTCATGGAGCAGTGGACTTGGATGGGGCCTCTTCAAATAGATTTTGGACACAGTAAAAAAAAAAGGAGAAAAGTCATGTTGGTGAGATGAAAGAGACTTTAGTCTTGGTCATGAAGTGAGTTTTAGTATGAGTTTGATTCCTCCACGACCTTCTGAGCTGCCCTCGCATCCTCAGTTCCTCCGTATGTCCTGTTACAGCGGCTTCGGGACACACAGCACGTACCTTGGGCTCCTGCTGCTCGAAGTACCCGGTCTGTACCATAACCCTGGCACCAGCTCAGGCTCTGAACTGGGAAAACAAGCACTAATTGTGCAGTAAGCACTAATTACAGCTCATGAGTGCCACGTGTTATCCAGGAGACACTCGGGGCAAATGGTATATTAGGGTATAGAGCATAGTGACCCATGAAGGAGCTTATACCCTGTTCCCCCCAAAATAAGACAGAGTCTTACATTAATTTTTGTTCCAAAAGTTGCATTAGGGTTTATTTTCAGGGGATATCTTATTTTGCCATGAGCAACAATCTACATTTGTTCTTGAACCAAAAAAAATCAGCATTTATTCAAATATAGTCACTTCATCACATTCTGTCACATTTGCCCTGCTGCATAATTACTGCCAATTAATTTTTCCTTTTTTACATGTATAGCTGCCTGGACGCTATTTAAATGGACTTTTAAAAATGAACTGTAACTAGGGCTTATTTTTGGAGTAGGGCTTATATTTCGAGCATCCTCAAAAATCCTGAAAGATCATGCTAGGGCTTATTTTTGGAGTAGGGCTTATTTTCAGGGAAACGGAGTAGCAGCCTGGCCGTGGTCCTCGAGGGTTGAGCCACAACGTGGGTTATTTCAGCAGTGGAAACACAACTTGTGCTTTTTCTTACTCCAGACGTATCATTCTCTAAATGTATCTTGTGCTGCTGCTGGGTAACAGACAGTTCTAGTAATTAAATTATTTTACATTTCAAAAATACAAAGTTTGAGCTGTAGAACGTTGCTATTGTTTAAAATGAGATAATTTCAAAGACGAGACAGTCGAGAGAGACTGTGAGAGCACGATGCTCTAGTGCTCGCTAGAATGATACGATTGGCATTGGATAACAATGCATGTTTATTCTTATAAAAGCAAAAAATGATTGCTTCTCCACTGCTTTATTTCGGTAGCCGTTATTATATGGTGAAGTGCCTGCAAAAAGAGAATTGATGGCTCTTTCAAGAGCACTGGGTGTCGGACTCGCTGCGTGCGTCACCCTGAAAAACAGAACGATGAAAATGGAAGGTTATCAGTGGGAAAGAATAGGGAACGCAGACAATTTCACAGAGTTTTCCTGGGGAAAGAATAATGGACAGGAGAGAGATGGAAAATGCAAGAGGATCAGAGGACAGATTTTTATGACTGGAAAATTAAGAAGATTGATACGAAGGTTGCCCTGAAGAAAAGCCAGCAGATTCGGAGGAAATGGATGGGGAGCTGCATGGGGGTGGCAAGAGAAAAAAGAATGGCTGTTGAGCAAAGGGCACATTCAAAGGGCACAGAACTAAGAGTGACTTTGAAAGGAATTTAAAAATAATGCAGGAGGAGAAAACTACTGAGTGTGTCATTAGAGTGCAGACAGGAGGGTAAGAAGCCAGACTGCCAGGAGGGAGCAAGGTGAAGAGCTGCTGAAATGAGGGTGGACATGGGAAAAATGCAATAAAAGAGGGCTTGGAAAAAAAAAGAATAGGATTAATAGACAAAGCATTTGACTAAAAAGCATGTCTTGTAGAGTCTTAACTGGGGAAAGGTACCATGGTGGTGCCTTGTAAGTCAGAGGCAGGTTTAGATATTTTATCAGTGTATGTGAGGCTGAATGGGAGATTCTCCAGTCCGAAGTCTGTTCCAGTCCCTTGATTTATTAGACAGAACTACGATAACAATTTGTCTACCTTGCAGGCTAGAATCAAGTAGAAGGCATGGAAGAAATTAGCAGTTGAAATAAAAAGATGCACTATAAGAACAGTACATCTGATCTTGTCTGCAGCGCGTTTAAATACTCTGTTCTGTTGGTACCCACATCCGTCAGCATCCGCGCTGCTCGTATTGTCTGCAGGTGACCCCGCGGTTGGTTTGAGCTTAAGGACGGCACATAAAGACGGGGCTTGTCTCCCAGGAGAGAATCCTCATTTCGTCTGCCAGTTACGTGATTTATATTAGACTATCGCAGATCTCAAACCGGTAATAAAACATGGACCAAAATTCAAGTTCAGCTTTATTTGAGTACGCAGACTACTGGGTTGTCAGGTCAGACACCGTCTTGTCTCCTTGTGGATGAATTTCTGTTCTTTAGTGGCCGATTTACAACAAGAACAAAGAATAACTTGCCCGGACCAGCCTTGCTGAGGGTCAGTACTTCCAGCTTGGAGAGTCCAGCGCTGCTGCTTCTTTGTACTTTGACAAAGGTGAAGGTTGAGCAGCAAGACAACACCTGCCTGTTGTATTCTGGGGGTTGTGAGCTCTGGGCAATGATTTAAGCTCTTGCATTCAGAAGAGGAGCCTGGACTCTGACTTCTGGGTGTGCAGGGAATGCTGTGGCTGTGAGCTGTGTCCCTGCCTTCCTGAGAGACACGAGGGTTTTAATCACATTTACCATTGGCTTTCTCTGAGCATCATGCTCAGCCTACGTTTTCTTGTGGTCCATATTTCTGAGATATCTCTTTCCCTTGCTGGCTGTTTTCAGTTCCGTTTCCTTTGTTCATTCTGCTGAAATTGGGTACTTTCTGAGCTTTGTGGTGCGTGGATAGAAGCTCTTGATTCCTCACCCTTGGTGGGAGGTGACCTTCGGGGACCGGCCCAGCAGAGTCCCAGAGCCACATCTGCTGGATCATCCTCTGCTGGCAGAGAAGATAACGGAGCATTTGAGTGTTTCTCTGATAGCCTTGGTATTGAAGGATCTCGATGACAGAGGTTTTGTTGACTTGTGTAGTGTTCAGTATAATCTAATAAATATTTCAAGGAGTCTTACACTTCGTGTTCACTATCAGTATTAGTTAAATTCTCTGTGTTTGGGATTGGAATGGTTACATATGGGATAGTTGAACGCTAACTTGTACATTATTGTTTTAAATTAATACATTTCCCTGTCTCAGGTAGAGGTCCAAAAATATTAATGAAAAGTAATATTTTCGTCTTGTGGTTTCTTCTTATCTTTAAAAGTACTTGTGTCCACTTACATGTTTTGCATCATCCAGCTTCTCCTAGCTATATGTGCCATAAAACACAAGTCCATATAATACACCTTTAAAAATGAATTATTCAGCATTGTTGCTCTAAGTATGGCCACTTTGATCACGAGTGTTGTTGGTCGAATGTTTTTTCCCTGAAGAGGAAATAAAGGATATTTCCATATAACAAGCACATAGGCTGCAGCAGTCTGCCAAGGGCATCTTGCTCAGCAGTTCGTCTTCGACACCCACAGCTAAAATTATATTTCCAAGATCTCAAAATTTGGACCTATAAGAGAGAAAGATGCTTCCATGAGAGGGGAGCTTGTGAGTTTCTTCTGCTTTTCCTGCAAGGTTTCTGAACTATACAGGAATGGAGCTGAACCTGCTGATACACGGTTCCACACTTCAGAGCTGTTGAGGTCCTTATACTTGGTTTTCTCTCTTTTCATACTCCACATAGTTTTATAATAAATCCTTGTGACATACACAAAAAAACTGTAGTGTTAGTGCTGCTTGAAATAAAATCATGTCCTCTTCTTGATTGCAGGTTCCGTTGCAGCTTATAGAAAGCGTTGAGTGCCGTGATATATTTCAACTTCATTTGACGTGCAAAGACTGCAAGGTGATCAGGTATGAAAAAGCTGGATGTCGAGGGGGGGTGACCACCACGTGCTGTGGATAGCTGTGGTGCTTTGAGGAAATGGTTTTTCTTACTTAGTGGACTTGCTCTCCCTCAAAAGATCTTCTTTTTGTCTGATTTTCTGTATGGTAGCCAGGCATTTTTGTAAAGAGGGTGGGAGCAAGATGGTCTGTGGTTTTGCTTGCTCTGATACAGTATAGCAGCAAACCTTGGTCTGAGCCTAAGTGGCTGATCTTGATTTATTCTGAAATGAATTATCGTCTCACTGCGTTCTCCCTGCCTTACAATAATTTATAATATATCACTTCAATTAGTTATGAATTAGCTAAAACCACTGAAACACACGCTTCTCGGAAAAGCATTTCATCAAGATTTGGGGTTTGGAGGGTGAAGGGATGGGCTTGAGCAGCTCCAGGTGGAACCTTTGGATAACACCAACGACTCTGCCTGGTTAACATCTCTGAGGGTTCAGGTGCCATCCTTGGAAAAGAACATGAGGAAATAAGGTAAAGCCAGGTCTGGAACCCCCCTGCAGCCAGCGCAGTAGGTAACATACCTAAAAATGAGTATTTATTTCTGTCTGTCCTTCAGAATGTGCCCCAGGCACCTCTGCGCTACCAAGCCTGAGCTACAGCTCTTGCCTCCTTCTCTGCTGCAGGAATTAATTTTGATCTATAAACTTTAATTAACAAGAAAGGAACATTTCTGTTTGATTAAATGCTTGCTGGCAGTACCTTTTGTATAATGAAATGAGCCCCAGTCATCTCTGAGCACTCGGAATGTTTAACAGGCCAGCTGCTTCCTGAAACGCTGGATTTTGATGAGGACTGATTTTGCTTTAGAAGTAATATTTAGTTTAATGTGAGTTAAATATTTAACTTCCTCTTCACTTGTAGCTCTTGACATTTAAAAAAGTCACCCTTCCTCTCTGCATTAATTTGCTATTTCTCTTTAATTGTAGCATGAATACAAATTTGCATTTCTGCCCTTCGTTATGAATTTCCCTTTGAGATTGTGTCTCTGAGAATCATCACTTGGTGACACTGGCCCTTGGAAGATCCTGAAGTATGGGCTGAGATACCAGATTTAGAACAGTTTTGTGTTCTTTTTCATGAACAAAGCAGTTTGTGTTTGAATACTAGGGCTCAAGTGAAGATTGTACTTGTTATTTGCAACACTAACACTAAAAGAACTTAAAAAGAAAATGGGGTCCCCAGGGTGAGATGTATCTTGTCTGACTGTGGATGTTTAATAAGGAATTATCCAGTTGAAGCTGTTAGTCTGGGCTTGCTTTACAGTCACCGATGGGGAATAAACACCTCCGGGCTGCAGTTCCTCACGGTATTTAGACACGTTTCATGGCACGTCTTTTCCCTCCCATGACTGCCTTGCAGATATTTGCAGGTAGGGTAATAAATCCTGCCCTTAGAGAATACAGATACTATCATTAACCACCAGTGCGGGAGAATGCAGACTGAGCTGAATGTAAATACTCGGTGAATATTTTATAACTATAAAATCTTGAAGGAATCTGTCAGAGCAAAATAAATCACTGATCTTATTTCCACCTTTTTATTCTAAAGAGTCTTTGAAAAGACAAGCTGATGTAGTTTTAATGTACTGCTTGGAAGATGAGTTTCTCCTGTGCAGAGAATATTCTTGCTGGTTGTTGTTCTTGGTCTGGAATGTTAGGCCAAGCTCAGCTTCAAAACCGTTGTTTGTGCGTCCTACTAGGGCCAGGAGTTGAATCTCAGCATATGAGACCGGGGATGGATGTAAGATTTCAGATACTGGAGTTTGCCCTTATTATTCTCAAACTAAGTGGATTCATCAAGTGGATATTTCTCCTATGCCCGATGTAAAAATGTGTTCGTGTTTATGGGAATACGATGCACAAATTACATTATATGTGGTGTTTTCTGGGTGTCACCCTTTACTGCAGGGTGACAATAAACCTTGACGGATGCTCTCTGTTCACCACCTGCCCTCCTCCCTAAGGAAAGGGAACAGGAGGAAAAGGGAGAGACTGGAAAGTTGGAAAAAGTTAAAAATGCTTTACTAATGTTACTAATAAATAGAGCAAACAATGCAAAATATACAAAACCAATCTTGAATTTCCTGGCACAGCGCAGCGGTGGAGCTGTAGGGCAGGCATCTGGAAGTCCTGGGCTGGACTCTGCAGCAAACCGGAACTGGATTCAGGGATGCAGGGTCTGGAACCAGGCCTGGGATCGCAGGGATGACAGGCAGGGTCCTCTTCAGCTGCCGGCCGTGGTTGAAGAGAGTGAGACTCTTGTAATCTCCCGCTTTTATAGGGTGTATGACATGGATGGGATGGAATACTCAGTTGGTCGATTTTAGTCACCTGTTCTGTTCGCCCCTCCTGGCAAACAGGCCCCTCTTGTGGGACATTTATCAGTAACCTTGGCTGCTGTGGCAATAAGTCTAAACCTGGACCTCTTCTGCATCCCCTTGCTAACGTTATCAGCTCCGGAGTGCAGTGTCTGAAAAAACATGCAGCCAAATTCAGAAAAGTGCAGTTACCTAGAAGAACTTAGCTGAAAGGAAAATTCACTGAAAGAGAAACTAGTCTTGTTTTTAACAAAACCAGGACACTGGGTTTCCAGCAGTCGGCGGTGGCTGTAACACTCCTGCCTCTGCTTGGGGCAAAGCTGCAGGCTGAGCTTAGTGTCACCGGCCCTGGGTTTGGAGCAAACATGCACATCAACCTCTCCCTCCTTCCTGGCTAGTAGCGCTTACCCCGGGTTTGTTTGCAATTGCTTTTCTGTTTACAGTTTATTTTGACTTCATAACTCTTCATAGTCAGCCTGTCAGATCTTGTGTGACATCTTTTACTGCAAATTAACAGATAAATGTTTGTTTCTGGGCCAGGTGTCAGTTTTCTACTTTCGAGCAGTGTCAAGACTGGCTGAAGCGGCTGAACAATGCCATCCGCCCGCCCTCCAAGATCGAAGACCTCTTCTCGTTCGCCTACCACGCGTGGTGCATGGAGGTGTACGCCAGCGAGAAGGAGCAGCACGGGGATTTGTGTCGCCCGGGTACGTGGAAACGCTTTGGGGATCGTCACAAACGCACTGACTAGTGGGTACATTGGTACAAACTGGAACACAGGAGGTTCCACTTAAATATGAGAAGAAACTTCTTCATGGTGAGGGTGCCAGAGCCTGGCCCAGGCTGCCCAGGGAGGTTGTGGAGTCTCCTTCTGTGCAGCCATTCAAACCCGCCTGGACACCTTCCTGTGTAACCTCATCTGGGTGTTCCTGCCCCGGGGGGATTGCACTGGATGAGCTTTCGAGGTCCCTTCCAATTCCTGACATTCTGTGTGACTAGGAACTGCCTCCTTGCTGAAATCCCCAAAAAAGTTATGCATAAATTCAGTCTGTGCTCTTGTAAAGTGAACCTGGAAAACTCTAACGTGGATTTATTTTTTGTACGTAAGTTCTTGCACTTCTTCGCTATCTGGTGAATATACTGTATGTGATAATATGTAGGTATAATACATCTTCGCTTACAGCGAGGTGTCTGTTAATGTCTTGTATGTCTGCCACACAATCTCAGTTTTGTTCTGTCTGAAAAAGGCAAGATTAGCTCCCACCACAGCTACTTTGGGCTCAATTTGCAAAGCAGTACCTGAAATCCCAAGAAAATTATTGTGGATTTAGTTTAGCCAGTCATGCATTATACTAATAACAGTTTTTTCGCTATGGCAGCAACTTTGAATCTGCGCCATTTGGTGTTTCTTGTGCTCACATTTTTGTAATTGGTGTTCAGTGTGGATGTTGAGGAGCAGGAGGTCCCTGAGCTGCTCCGGAGGTTCATTCACAGCTGCAAAACAGCGACTTATTTTAGTGAAATCTCATCCTTGCTGGGAAGTTTCAACTATAAATCTATGGGAAGGGAAGCAGATAATCCCAAGACACTGTAATTTATTTGTTTACATCCCGTGAGCCCAGCATTTGCTAGATATGGGCAAAAATACTAAATTGCTTCAAAATCTGTCTAAGTATCAACTTTTTAGGAAAAAAAGTAAGTTGTTATTGATGTATGTGATGGGAGATACGAACTGGGGCTCACAAGATGAGCACAAGTACACAAAAATGTGTATATACACCAAAAGTATAGCTTGCTTTTTCTCTGATTTTGGGAGTTGATTGGGATGCTACGAAAATATTCTCCGTCTTGGCTCAAAATACCTCTTAAAATACCGGTATTTCAGGAGGAATGGAGAAGACATTAAGGCTGGGGTTTCATTTCTCAGAGGAAAACTTAGGATTTCATGATATGCACAGCAGCTGAAAAATTAAACGGGACAAATCAAACAGAATATTTCCTTTTCATGTAGTTTTATGTGTTTCCCTTAAAACCCACTAGCAGGATGCAGCGTCGACGATTGGGGATGTTTCCAGTATTCTCGTTCGCTATCCGGAAAAATCCGTAGGATGTCTCACAAGTTTTAATGACCGTCCCTTGAAGGCGCTGGTAATGAAGCCCATCCTCAGTGCTGTGAGAACTTGCTGCTGTTCCAGTAAAAGGGTTTTTTTAAAAAAAATAAAAAATTTGCTGCTAATGAAGAACATGAGTGAGGCTATCGACTGGAATGTATTGTCCCAGTTTCCCCTCTGCACTTGATCTATCGCAGTAGGTGCCGGGCAGATAATAAATTCAAGCTGGTGCAGAGTTCACGTGAGAAGCGGGAAATTGTTGGCAAGCTCCGGTCTAATCGATCTGGTGATGGGGAAGGTAGAGCCTGCGTGATTCCCAGACTGACCTGCACAAAATTCACCACGCAGGAGGCAGAAATATTTCTTTTTTTATGGTACTGCTGTACCGGTGACACGATGGAAAGAGAATAAGTGATGAAGGTCAGTCAGGCCCACAGATTTTACCACCGCGTGCCTTGAAGGGTGAACATTCTCCGTACGCACAGAATGTCGTTCTCACGTTTTACCTTCCACGGGCATAAGAAAAACAATCTCGTCGTGCAGATCTCTTGCACGTTGTCCATTTTGTAAAGCACGTCTAGATTTGCAAATTCCAGTTTCAGTGTGTGATGTGACCTGTAGGAATGAATAACGTGTAGCTTTTCTATCAGTTAAGTCCTGTAGTTAGGCTGCTATCTTTATTCTTAATTTACCTCTTTCTCTATATTTAATTGTTCTGTAATGTCACATAACAAATGGTTTCAGACACGTATATTTACTTCTTTGAGATAAATCTGTATCTACACGTATCTCAGGTTATTTAAAAGACTTCAAAGGCTTTCTTAAATATGTAATGGAAATATGTAACACTTAAAGCATTAATTTTTCAAGTGTTTTTTTCTCCTCTTGGGTGCTGCTCTGCTTCATGATTTAGTGATACAGTAATTTAAAGAGACAAGCAATGGACGGACTTTCAGAATAATTTCATCTAGTGTTGCTCACGCATTTGTTAAATTTATCGTTATTTTTATTCTTAGCTCTGCGAGCCTGGACATTTCGTTATTCTCTTCTACAGATTGACTAAGTACCTTCTAATTCTATAGAGTTTCTGTCTATCAGGAACATTTTTCTTTATTGCCATTGTATATTTTTCAATTGTATATTGATATATTTTTAAAAAAGCAATTAGGAAATAAATGTAGCTCATTCCAGTTTCATATATTAATCCAGGAATTTGTGGGGATCTCATGACTGATCTCTGTGTCAATCATTTATTCATTTTATCTTCGTATCTCCGCATGACTCAGGGAGGAGTAACGTCCAGTTTAGAGATGGAAAACTGTGATATGGGTTAAATTACAGGGCTTGGCTACAGTCACAGCCTGGGGCTGAAATTGCGCATTAAATGGTGATCACCCAAGTTCTATGTATCAGAGCTTTGTGTTCTTCTCATTGATACAAAATTCTTCTGAAATTCAGAGGGGAAAAACTAGTGGTGTTTTCCCAGCAAGCCGCTGATGGAACTGAATTACTTTTGCTGCCGTGCTTGGTTTCGATCTGCAGCGTTATTGTTTCTGATCTGAATTTACAGAAGCCGCTCATTTCACAGAAATGGAACGGTTGATGTCAATGGTGCTCCTGAACTGTTATTTTCTCTTTTCACTTAATGAGTGCAGTGGTGGTATTTTCTCTATTTTAAAAGGTGCTGCTCATTTCACATTTATTTTCTCTCTCTGCTTTTGATACCCAGGAGAACACGTAACTTCGAGGTTTAAAAATGAAGTGGAGCGGATGGGGTTTGATATGAACAACGCCTGGAGGATTTCCAACATCAATGAGAAGTACAAGTGAGTTCTGGGGGCTGCTGATCCGCGGCCAAATTGCATCTCAAAACACCCATTTTGTTAGAACACATTACTGGAAGTTTTTCCAAGTTCTGCAGTTCCTGATAAGGGACAGTTTGAATTACCATTTTTTTCGCAATTCTACAGAAATGCTTTTAAAGCATGATTTAATATTTTATTAACTGTTAAAAATTTTGTAGGCTTAAAAATAGCAGATTTTGTTGTGCTTGCTGGAGGATTTCTTTGAGAATAAGCATTCTAATGGAAGAAAGGGGGAAGCCTGAAGTGAGCAAAGACTGGAGTTTGAACTTTTAAAAAACATTTTTAATTGGGTCATTCTCTAACTTGTGACAATGACTTGTATTAAACAAATTGGTTTGGAAGAGTTAAGCTTGTGGATTCTGAAAATAAGAGAAAACACTTTCTCTGGTCCTGAAAACACAGATAAATGTCCTTTTCTGTAGCTGGTGGAGCAGAGGAAGGTGTTTCTGGTAGGACAGGCTGTACTGGCTGATCCCTAATCCAATTCCCAGCAAAACCAGCAGCAATGCTGTGTAATAAAACACGTTTCATTGCTCTGTCTTTGCAGGATAATGACTTGCAGCTGGTCGTTGGTATCACTGCAGGAAGAATATCTGTCTTGGTCTCTAAAATATCTAGGGAAGGAAAAATAGCTATCCCTTACGTGTTTATTACTAATGAAAAGGAAAAAAACTTTCTATCTCACATGGAAGCAGAATTACATAAAGTGCTGCTTTCCTTCTTGTGGCCAGCACTTGAGAAAAGAGCGTTTTTTCAGGATAATTGATATATTTTTCTGAATAGAATGGTCTCAGACATGCGCTCAGGTCTGTCCTTGTGCAGTAAATGCATCTCTTGAAGGGGATGGACTGGGGACAAACCAGTTTATGATTCAGCAGTATGTTGCGGTCATTACTGACGGCTCGTGCTGTTCTCGTTGGCAGTCACGGCTTTATTAGTTAAATTGTGCAGCAGGAGATGCATCTAGAAAGTTCCAGTTAGCCAGTCAGACATGAGCCGCTCCACTCAGATTCCTGCCTTCAGCGAGGGTTGGTGAACCAATATATTTTTTCATACCTACACAAATTTCTGTCTTGAATCCAGTAGCCCCGGGTGGTTCTGCTTCTGTGTTTGTGGCCCAGAAATCCAGTGGTTAATTCTCAGCATGGAGAGATGGAGAATTTCTTTTCTATGATCCAGTTTATTTCAGCAGCTGAAGTTAAAAATTGCCTATGTATGAATTGCTTGAGAAGACATTAGCATGAATCTTCGAATTCTGAAGTGCTTTTATGCCCCTTGATGTTCACAGTGCTTTTTGGCTGTGCAAAGGAGGAGTTTATTAACACACAGCGAAACAGGAATCTAAAAATCAAAGCAGATTGCCGTCAGGTTACTTATACTGCTTATTTGTGTGTGTTGTCTGGAAGGTGTGTAACTTGCATTCAACGCTTTGCCCCGTGTTTCTCGCAGGCTCTGTGGAAGTTACCCCCAGGAAATCATCGTTCCTGCCTGGATCACGGATAAGGAGCTGGAGAGCGTGGCGAGCTTTCGGTCCTGGAAGCGCATCCCTGCTGTTGTGTACAGGTGAGGCTCTGCAGCAGCTTTCACCAGGCTGTACACGGGCTGAAATAAGTTGCAATTGGCAATCTTGGCTTGTAATGAAAGATGTTCAGGCTTCTCTGGGCCCCAGATGTCCCCTCACTGCACCTGACAGACTTCAGCAAAAATGTTAAAGGTATTTTAAAACAGTATTTTTATAATTTAGTCAAAGAAAAGAGAGGTCTGGCTTGCGTAACATGATGCAGAGGGTGCTGCGTGATGGCCCAGGACCTGCCAGGGCAGAGCTGGAGAACTGAGGTGACAAAACCTGGCCCTGTCCCCTCTGTGCTGCCTGGCGAGCGGTACCCGACTTGTCCCAGCCTGCTCCGCTCCAGAAGGATCCCAGGAGCAAACGACACAGAGAACATGACCCTGGAACAAAACACAACCCACCCTGAGGGTTTAGGTGTCAACCGAGGGTGACGGGACCCCTCGCGTGAGAAAACATTTAGACCTGTATTTGACTGACAGCAAAGAATGACCTGTTAGGCCTGATAACTTGGGGTCTTTCTTTCTACAGTTGCTACATATATGTTTTGTTTTATACCTATTCCAAACTCCAACTGTTAGACAGCAGCACACTGGCCCCTCTCAAGCCATAAATGAGGTTAAGACAAACTTGCTGCACGTTCACTGAGTGAAAATAATGGTTTGTATCTTTTCCTTCCAAACACATATTGTAGGAGTACTCAGCACTGCGTCTCCTGCAAGTCATTCCTGGGCCAGTCACCTTGGTTAAGAGTGATCTTATTTTCTAATATGAAAATGAAATGAAAAAATGTAAGATGAAGACATCAAGGCAGCTGAAGAAACAGTCAGTAGCATCCCTGGCTGGTACTGCATTGGTTTTTCTCTAATTCTCATCTGGCTAATACTCAGACTGCAGGATAGACAAGGGCAAATCCCCAAATTATTTAAGGGAGATATAAAACTCAAATTACAGAAGAATGTACATGTTAGCACTATCTACATATTTTAGATAGTTTTAATCAGACAGTCTCTTCCTAACATATTGAGTTCAGCAATTTTTCATAACAAAACCACTTTCTTGAGACACTGTTTTTTTGGCAGCTTCTTTACTAAGAAATACATTTCAGCATCTGTTTTTTTCAAATATTCTGGAACCTGTCGTTTAATACGTTGTCTGCTTTCCTGGTGTAGTTATCCTGCCATAAATGTTTAAAATCTCTTGAAAAAAAATTAGATGACAAAGGGATTAAAAAGATAATGAATACTGATAATTCCATTAAGGCTGCCCAACCACTCATTCCTCCTAAACAGACCAAAAGGAAAAGCTGTTCCATGGGCAGGAGCTAAATTTAGAGAGCACTAAATTTGACAAATTCATATGGCCTGGGTTGAAGGAGCAAATGTACAAGAGCAGGCCACAAAATATTATTTACCCAGCTTAAGAGTCCTTGTTCTGGGAAAGGAGAACAAATCAGCTTTAGGCAGCAGACCGTTCGCTTGAAATCCTATTTTTTTTCTCCTTTTTCTTCTAAATAGTAGCGGGTTAGCACAGTCTCTTTGTGAATGTTAAGAAATGGCTCCATCCTCCGTTCAGCCCTGCGAGGGGGAAAAATGCTTCCCAGCGCATGCGAATTTTTTAAGACTTAAGGTATTTTATTATTACAGTAGTACACGTCAGTATGTGTATTATAGATAAGTATGGAAGAGAATAGTGTGATTTATATATGGGTTTGTGTTTGCCTTTGAACGCTGCATTTCATGCCTTTTCTGCAGCTGTGACACAATCGGGGGATACTTGACCTGCAGGAAACTTGGCCTGGGGAAACATCCCCCCTTCCTTTCATCACCATACAGCAGAGAAAAATCACTTTTTTGCATTCTTGGGTACAGCTCACATTGTGGGGGATTTATGGGAGAGGAATTTAAATCTTGCAAAGACCTTATAGACTGAAATTGTTTAAACCCCGGCATTCAATTTTCTGCAGTTCAGATGAGACTCTGTTAAATTACCACATCGTTTTTCATTTGTAATCTTAAAATCAGTAGGAGAAAAGGGTGGGTTTTTTCTCCTTTTTGATTTCTTTTTTTTTTTATCTTGACATTTAGTAATAGATTTTTCCAGACAGCCAGTTCATCATTCCGTGCTCTAACAGACCTCATATCAGCTGGCAGGTGGTGATCCGGATGATTGGAAATCCATGTATAGTTTTCTCTCTCTATATATTGCCATAAAAACAGCTTTTACTTTTGGAGGAGTAAGGGACAAAAGCTCGTTTAGCATTTGTTATCTGTTGAAGAGGATTTGGGGACTAACAGATTCAGCATTGATCACATGTAAAAAATCTGCTTTTTTTGCTTTACCTCAGGGAAAAATAAGTAATAATGATTTTAAAAAAAATTTGCCCGATAACTTGTCTTAGATATTGAACCCTGGGCCAGGGAGAGACCAGACACAGACACTTGGCAACAAAACCCGGTGTGCGCGGTCTGCATTCCCAGGCAAACTGCAGAAACACTCAGTGGAGACTGGGCCGTCGGGAGCGTCACTGCTGGTTTATGATAATATTTCTAGAAAAATCTCACACCCAGATTCTGCAGGTTCTGTGTTTGCAGTGTTTGAAAATCTAGGCACATTTTTATATAGGGAACTTTTTATCGTAAACTGTACTTGCGGGATTATATTAGTGAATTGCAGCAATGATTTTTTTTAAGTTGCAAGTACTATTAGTTAATAAGCAATGCCCCGGAGGGAGCCATTCAACCCTTCGTTATTCCTCCCTGTCTTTGTAGTTCCGAGGACGCAGTGAATTTATTGTTGCACTCAAAAGGTGGCTTGAACACATATATCACAGTTACACAATGCCCTTTAAAAAGGGCTTTCTAGTCACCTAACAGTGATTTGCTATTGAATTTTTGTGGGGAGGCTGCACATTGGGTTATCTCTAAGAGGATTAGAAAATTTGCAGGTTTGCTTTACATTTTTAAGTCTTTTTTTTGGTTACTGAGTGACAGCATTTCATCCCCAGCTCTGTCTCTAGGGACTATGGAATCACACTGAAACTATTTGCTATTTTTTGTTCCTCTGGCCGCTCTGGTTGGAACGAATGTGATTCCTCAGACCTCCAACATGACCGTAAATAGAATTTGTTTGCTGATTTCCGCTGGTACATCCGAACATTGCGTATTTGTGCCGGCTTAGGAGCGTTAGGGCTTCACAGCTATCAATGAACTCTGCTTTTGGCCTATTATTTGTTGTATAAATGGGAGGTGAGAATCCGGAGATGAAAAAACTGTTTATGAACCCATGAAAATGATTCCGCAGGCCAGGTAGTAATGAAATCTGGGAGAACATATGGAAAAATAAATGAGCTGCTCCGAGCGTTCCAAATACATTTCTTACCCGTATAATGATGTTTTTCTTTTTCTTTTGTTATTTGTGCAAGCGTAGCGGGGAACTTCATGGCCTTTTGGTGATTGGCATGGATTTTTTTGCTGAACTAATTTGCCATCAATAGAGGTGTTTCTGGAAGGCTTTTCATTTCGGCAGAAATACATTTTCCTTCGCGTGCGGGCGGCTGGATGTGCCGCGCCATTCAGATCGCTTTGCCTTCGCTCCGGTTGATGCCGCCTGTCACTCGCTTCCTCCCAATCGAGGAATACGACATGGAACAATTACAAAAGAGCTATGAAAAATACTTAAAATTCCGTATCGCAGCCTATTTTATAATGTTAGTTTTTGCCAGGAGGAGCGTTGCTGTGGGCTGAGCGGGAGGCAGCGGCGCTGCCTGCAGAGCCGGTGCTGCCCGCAGCTCTCACAATGTACAAACCAGCTCGTCACACCTCCAGAAACATTTATTAGAGCGGTGAGAGCAAAAAAAAGTGAAGATTTATGGGTCTGGGTGGGCTTTCCTCCTGTTCAGGGCTCTCCCACTGTTTAAATTGGATTTAAGATTCAGCCAACCTCACCGTTCTGCGCAGGTGCCGCCTTCGAGGGATCGAAGCAGCTCTTGGTTGAGGTGGTGCTGAGATGGGCAGTTTGTTTGTGGGAAGACATTAAAATCCTTTGCTGCATCGTAACATATAGGAACTGTAATTCCATGTGCATACTTTATATCACATATATAATAATTCTGGAGTTCCGGTGGGACTCCTGAGCAAGAGCGGCATTTAAATGGAGAAGAACAGCACAGTGGGATGTTTTGGATGGGCCATGAGGTGGAGAGGGGACATTCCAAGGTGTCCCATCAGGATTCAGGGCATGAAGGTCGAGGAGAACGTTGGAAATGCCCCATAGAACCACTTCAGTGCATGAGGAATTCTGTTTCTATTGGCAGCACTGGGACGTGCCAGCAGGTGCAATTACAGTGATAACATGTTCCAGTACTCTTTTTTTATAATGGATTATAGGGAAGAGTTTTAAATCTTTTTCAGAGTATGTTTGCAAAATAACTACTAACTCTGTTCAGACATTTAAAAAATAATATTTAAAAAAAATTTTTTTAATGTGACTCTCCAGCAGGACATCACTACATTCAAGTTAAGTCATTCTTCAGTTATCTCCCTGACATATTTCTTGTTGATAGACTCATCTCTCTACTCCATTTGCCACTCCTCTGGAGTTTTGTCAGTACAGAGAGTCCTTGCAATTTATATCTCAGTTTAGAAGACAAATATTCCGGTAATAAACAATATTTCCTTTCTCAGTGCTACTCTAGGTGTGTGTAGTAAAATTGACTTGCTTGTAGACTTTGTCATTTACCAGCCTGGCACCACACACGTGCTTCACGTAAGAGCTGCTGTTGCTCTTCATCAACTCCTTGATGAAACACAACCCGGGAAGGACGGAGAGGGGTGAGAAAACCCGCCCGTAGAGGAGAAGAAGCTGAAAAGGGGATGGCAGAGCTGCTCCTTTCCAACCGATGCCAATACCAAACTTCCGAACGAGTAAAACTGCACGTTTTTAGTGTCCTGAGATGTAAAAGGCTATTTTCCTTTTAGCTGGTGAAACAACACCTTCTTGGTGTGGTTCCGCAGTGTGCGGGGATCACCTCCCGTGGTGTACAAGTGAGGTTCTGCGTTACCGTTACCATCAGGCAGAAGAGGTGCCGAATTCTGCCAGTATTTCCTACCAAAATTGTAACATTTCATTAGTGATAAGTTTCGATTTTAAAAAATCTCGTTAAAAAAATGTATGATTTTACTCCTGTCTTCTCACTTGAAAATCAGCATGAGTTAAATGGAACTTTCCACTCACATCCCAGCAGCAGACCTGCCTACTCAGCACTGTCAAATACGTCTTCAGCGCCTTATCTGCTGCTCTAGAATGTTCCTGAGCTTTTCACTGGCCAACAGGCAACAATACTGAGCAAGAAAATGCTTTGTTTTCTCTTACTGACCCCAGCTTTGACTTTCACCTTTTGGTGGCCATGGCCGGTCACGTTTTGACGGGCAGCGCATAGAGTACGTTATCACTCAACCCCAGGTTGAACCTGCTGAATGCCACGGAGGTCCCCGCACGAATCAAACTACTGGAGCGCACCACTGAATTCTTCACACCCTCTCTGTTTTTCATCCTGATTCTTAAAGTTATGCACCGCTGTTCTTTTTACCCTTTGCTGTTCCAGGCACCAGAGCAACGGAGCGGTGATCTCCCGCTGCGGCCAGCCCGAGGTCAGCTGGTGGGGCTGGAGGAACGCGGATGACGAGCACCTTGTCCAGTCTGTCGCCAAAGCCTGTGCCTCCGATTCGAGGTCCAACAGCAACAAACTCCTGAATGGAAATTGTTCCAGAGATTTCGCCAATGGAGGGGACCTCTCTGATGTGGAATTTGGTAAGTTTGTTCCTTTTTGTGAAAGGCAGAGCTTTAGATAAAGCTTAATTTCTTACACGTACTATAACGATTCAATCCTTTGCGTTTAATCAGGCGTTCTGGTTCTCTATGCGCGATGCAAACGCAATCACTGTTGTAAGCAATGTCAGGAGTATCCTTTTAGTTACTTATGAGTTGCATATTCTTTTCCCCAGACTCCTCAATCTCTAACGCTTCGGGAGCAGAGAGTTTGGCCATACAGCCCCAGAAGCTTTTGATCTTGGACGCGCGATCGTACGCAGCGGCTGTGGCCAACAGAGCCAAAGGGGGAGGCTGCGAGTGCCCAGGTAAGTGCATTGCTTCGCAGTTTTCCATTCATTTAATCAAAAGGATTTGCTCCAATATAAGGACGCTGATATACATACTTCACTAGTGCATATTTAACAGACTGCATGGATGCAAATGCTGTTTATCCAGCGAAGTTCCGCATCGTTGCAGCTATCGCACAACCTTTCAAAAGGGCAGGTTTAGCTCTTCATTAAGTCTCTCAGAGCATGAAACCTGCTGGTAACAGTATGCAGTAAATGCTGAACTGGGTGGAATATGCTGCCTTTCCCCTGCTGAGTCAAATATATAAACTAGAGTGAAACAAAGGTGTCCAGTGTGCTAATGTCTGAAAAAAAACCTCAACAAACTTGTAAAAATCCACCGACTGTGGAGTATAATAATATTCTAGAACGGTTGTGCAGAATACGATTTTTCAGCAATTTTTCTAAAGCTGAAACATTTTTCAGCATTTGTATCATAACCCAAAGCAACTGAAATCCTGATTCATCTTGCATTTGTAATGCATTTGCAATGATCACTTTCTATGGTTTTCAACACTTGGAAATTGTTGGTATTATAAACAAGTTATTATTTTATGGTCACTATTGGATGTGAATGCAGCCTGTTAAAAACCAATGGGTGGAGAGTCTAGAAAAAAAATACCAGACAGAAGAACTATAGATATTTTGACCATATATTCTTGGTTTGGTCTTTGCTGCAATAGCTGCATTTGATACGTAGCCACCAGTAAGAAAAGATGAATTTTCCATTTTACACCTCAAAACTACTAAATAACTCATCATCAGAGAGTAAAATTTCAAAACAAAAAGCGGCGCATACAGAAAGTTTGCTTTTCTTCCTGTATATTGGTTCTTGAATTCTTTGTAGAAAATTTCCAAACAGCTGGTCACCTTCAATAAATTTGACCTGCATTAAGTGCTTCCTTTTTGCTGATAGGTTTTCTCCAGGTATTGCCAAGTTTGCTTCCTTCTCTCTGTAATAAAATACCTGTGCTGTGCTTTATTTTGTATATAATGTCATTCAGTAAGAAGACAAAAAAAGCTTGTCAGATGTTTCTGACTGGAGCTGCGTAGTCTGTCACTAACAGGGTGTTCTGGTTTGGGCCAGAACTTGTTGGGTTGATAAACAGTTAAGAAATCAAATGATATAAACCATGCTCTTTTAAGAGACTACTGCATTTCCTAGTGCCAATCCTCAATATCCCATATTCTGAATCCTGATTATTTTTTTTTCTTGTAGAAAAGCTCATTTTAGCTGTCACGACACCATTTTGCGCAGGACAGAGGAAAACTAAATCTAGGAAAGACTATCAAATTAGTATTTTTCTGCACCTTAGGTGCTCCCCATCTCTTATGATGTTTCTCACTCTTTTAAAAAACATTCCGTAACCTCAAGCACAGTAATATCACTATTCCCATCGATTTGTACTCTTGTTTTCTGTAATGTGAAGCGAAACATTGAAAATAAATACCCGACCGCTTTGCTGACTCTTTCCTGTTTTGCTGTGTTGCAACATCTGCAATACCTGCTGAACCCCAAGTCCCAGAATATTCATAAACAGATTATTTCATCCGTCCACAGAAACAGCGGTTTGTTTTGATGAAAAAGCTTCTTTTAGAAATTAAACTTAGCGTAGTTTTTAGTTTCTTCCCTCTTGCTTGCTATTTCCCTACAGAATATTACCCGAACTGTGAAGTAGTGTTCATGGGGATGGCAAACATCCATTCCATCCGCAAGAGCTTCCAGTCGCTGCGTTTGCTCTGCACACAAATGCCAGATCCAGGAAAGTAAGTGAACGTTTGGTGGGGTTTTGCCTTTGTTTATACATCTCTGCAACTGCATTTTTACACTGCTGATTTGTAGACTGAAATTCGGTGTTTTTTCCCTTGGTGACTTCCTTGTGTAATAACTCCAAGCTATATTTTTTTTTATTTCTATGGAATTTGAGCCAAAGGCAGTCATTGGCTTATTATCATTGAAGTGAATGTAGAAAATGAGATCTGAGATTATAGCATAGCCTTGAGTATTGATACTAGAATGTTACTACTTTCAGGTGGGCTTCTAAGTGCTAGCACTTAGGCTTGCCTGCTGCTCCTGGTTCTTTAATCTTCACAACTTGGCTCTCCCTCAGAAAATTCTGGTGGTGTTCCATGCACTTCACACATTGCCAGTGTCATTTCAGGAGCCGTATTTCGTAGCCCCCCGACGCTCTGGGATAACAAACTCCCAGCATTGCGGGAGCTTCACTCAGACGCTCGCATTGCACCGGTCACGTTTCCCCGATCGCTTCCCTGTTTTAAATTTGCTGCTCGGAGTTTTTCGTGGTTTCAGAGTAGATCCGGACTGGCGACCCTTACTAAACTGGAAATCTAGATCTTCACAGGGTTGAGATTCTTCAGCTGCCAGCAGCACACCTTGTAAAGCCTGGGCATAGCTGAGATAACAGGAGATTTCAAGGGCAGCTCAGGTTCCACCAATCCATGGAAGCACAGGGTGGTCAGGGTGGACAGCAGAGTCCCAAACCAGACCAGTGGTACTGGGAGCGCTGGGTGGTGGAGCCCTCAGCTTGGAGAAGGGACACGGCAGATGCTGCGGGAGGTTCCGATCACCCAGCAGCGCTTCTATTGTTCATTGCTGGTGACGTGTGATGCTCTTACCTGGGAAAACGTGTTTTAAGCTTCTTGCAAAGCGCATACCGCAGACTGGCTGTTCCTCAGCTGGACTGCGTGGCTTTATTCCTTACAAACCTGGGAAAGCGTTAGCAAGACATAAATATGTTCAAGAATGACATTCAGAGCTTATTAAAATAGGAGCTTTGACTTGATAAATTCAAAGATCCAAACCCAAAAGCATTTTAAAAGCGCAAAACCTCTCTTCCCTTGTTTTTCTCTAGTTGGTTATCAGCTCTGGAAAGTACCAAATGGCTGCAGCACTTATCTGTGCTTCTGAAATCTGCGCTACTCGTCGTTCACGCCGTGGACCGAGACCAGCGCCCGGTCTTGGTGCACTGCTCAGACGGCTGGGACCGAACCCCCCAGATCGTGGCGCTGGCCAAACTGCTGCTCGACCCGTACTACAGGACCACAGAGGTTTGTAAACCATCCCGTAGCGCCAGGTACTTAGGGAGTTTGGGGCCTTTCCTGAGGCAGTCTGTCTATAAATGGCTTCAGGTTTATCCACTATATAAAGCACTCAAGCTGGCAGGAGTTTACCAACAGTAGATACAGTTACTTAGAGGTGTAAATAGAGTCTATGATTCAAGAACAGATTATATTTTCCCCCTCTGCTGTAACTGCACAGTCACGGTCTGTGCCTTCCCCCTGTTTTGCTCAGGAATGTGTAGCACCAAGTGCCCCATATTGCAGTTTCCATTACACCATTGCAGTTTCTCAGCCAGCTATTGATACAAAGCCTTTCTCTTCTCTAGATTTCCCAACTGCGTGTTTTTCCAGTTTCACGTTTTCGTCGTCTTCTGTCAGTTATATTTTTCTTGGGTTTTCAGCCTGATTTTTTTTTTTGTCCCCATCACTGTTCAGCATCATGCGACGTATGATGGCTGGATTCCATCTGCCGGCCCACGTGCAAGATGCCTTTGTTGTCTAGAACAGAAGCACGTGTCTGAACACTGTGCTATAAACTGCTGCTTAAAGCCTCAGACACATGAGGACCAGAAGTTGAAACTGTAGTGATGCCTTTTGGATGAAATTGTGCCCCACTTTTTCACATGGGGCATCCATCAGGGTGTCTGTCCTTGGCACCGAACCTCCTGCTGGTCCCTCCGAAGAGTGTTGTCATTGGTTTTATACACACCCTTGGCCTTCCTTCTTGTCACCACCGCATCAGAGGAAACCATGAATTGTCTCTGTCTATACCAGGATGAGAAGTGTTTAGGAAAATGACTCTTCAGCATTGCCATGTTTCAGGCTTTTCAGCTCTCAGCTATTATTTTAGCTCTAATTACAGCCGTTGACTCACTAAGCATGCTGCAGAATTTTTCATTCCACTAAGAATGAACCCTTCTTAACCTGTGATGGGTTTTAGGTCCTGTAAGATGAGGTGCTCGGCTGGGCTCTGTTATGGAATGGTCTTTGCCCTTTTCATTTGCATAACAAATCCCGCAACTCGACCTTTAACCAGTCTTGTGACTGTGTTACGTTTGCTACACACGTGGGCCAACAGGTGCTCTGAGCATGGATGTCCTTTCATATTTCTTTTCTTTTATGACAAAAAAATCTGATTTTCAAGGGGGAGCTTTGAAATTTCCTCTCCTGCCCAAGTGTTGGTTGCCATGATCCAGAGGGTTTTGATTAATATGAATTTCTGCTCACCCCTGCCTGGCCAAGAGAGGTCTTGTATCAGGATCTTCCCTTCTGAGGACTTAATCTGCCTTTTTCGCCCTCCTGGTCGGGTAGACTTGGGAATTCATCTCTGTCCTAATTTCATGGTGCAGCATTTCAGAACGCAGAGGCATTAGGTAAAGCGGGAAAGATAAGTAATGGGGCCAGTGCTGAAGGGAAATGGGAGTGAGTGAAGACACAGTAACAAGGTGATTCCCATGAGTCTCGGACTATCTTTGAAAAGGGAACTGAAGCAAACCAGGAACTTTTCATGTGTACTTTTTGCCTTTCTGCAGGGTTTCCAGGTGCTAGTGGAGACGGAGTGGCTGGATTTTGGCCACAAGTTTGCAGATCGCTGTGGCCATGGTGAGAACTCGGATGACCTAAATGAGCGCTGCCCGGTGTTTTTACAGTGGCTGGACTGCGTCCATCAGCTCCAGAGGCAGTTCCCTTGCTCTTTCGAGTTTAACGAAGCATTCCTTGTGAGTTGTGGCTTGAGAGATTGCTGTTTTATAGACCGCTCCTAAACCGGTACCTGGTACTAACATCCCGTAGAGCCCCGAGGGATTTCTTATTTTCCCACCTGTCTGTGATAACCTGCAGCCTGATAAAGGAAACGGGAAAACTGCCCAGACACAGTGGACAAAAGTCCTCGTGTACTTCATGGGACCTGAGCTCTGTTCGCTCTTAAAACCAGAGAGGGACCCTTGAAGACTTTTTTTAAACTTGAAAGGAAGAAATAATACAAATTTAATAGTCTCACTTCAGAAATGCTGAAATAACTCTGCTATGATACATCCAATCAGCATGAAAAAAGTGATAGTTACCCTAGTTTGATCCTCCTCCTTTCCATTCAGTTTTTCTGCTGAAAACATGTAGGATAGACGAGCTGTGTTTATTTTCTTGGTGGACAGCTCTGCTGTTTGAAATTTGCCTCGGATGCTCACAGTCAGTTCTCGGGGCAGCAGGGCGCTGGAAAAGTGGCACTCGCTGACTGCAGGACCCATAATCTGAAGAATTAAAGGTTTTTATGAAGTGTCTGATCCACTCAGAGATTTCAAGCATATTCCTGTGATTGTGATTGACTTGAATTACCACTTGCCAGCTCAGCCATGTAACTGAATAACAACTCAGCTTAGCTTAGCTGGGTTGTGAAATGAGATCCAGAACGTTGTGAGTGGCTCCACAGCTCACTGCTCATCGGCAGGAGCCGTGTGCGAACATACCCTGAGTGTTCTGGCCTTTTTAGAGTAAATCCCTTCGTTTATTAGAGTATTGAAACACTTGTCTTCATTTAAACATCTGACTAACCCCGTGAAAGTCATTTAAATGCTTCAAGTTAAGTTCATCTTAAGCTGTTTTGTCAGCCTGGGACCACAGCATGGAGTGAATAATGACCAGGATGTGTGTGCTCTGTGCGTTTGTACCAACATACACAAATTAACACTTTTCCCCGCTATTCTTTGACTTTCTGTGCTGCGTTAATGTTTTGTAACAGGTGTCATGATTCTCTTCTTTGCCTGTCCTGCAAGGCTGTGAGTTTCCATCAACAACGTATTTGATTGTGATCAAATATTTTGTCTTTATATTTTCTATTTTTTCCTGAATTTTTTTAGTTATGGTTTTAAAGGACTCTGGTATGCTTGAATTCTTTCGCAATTAATTTATGAGAAGGTATGCAAAAAATGCCAGGTGTATTTCTGGATCAGGCTTTAGGAGAGGGGTGGGCTGCCCTGCAGAGGAAAGATCTGGTGCTTCTTAAGCCTGAATGTTGATTCTCGCATTAAGTTGATGTCTTCTGCCATATGACGATATTTGTGTCGGTCTGTGCAGGTCAAATTGGTGCAGCACACCTACTCTTGCCTCTTTGGTACATTCCTGTGCAACAATGCGAAAGAGAGAGGAGAAAAACACACTCAGGAACGGACCTGCTCTGTCTGGTCTTTGCTGCGGGCAGCAAACAAAGCCTTCAAAAACCTGCTCTACTCCTCCCAGTCCGAATCCGTACGTATCCGGGGTTCCAGGTGTAACATTCTCAAAAGCACGTACCTTAAGAAACACCCAGGCTTGTAGTCATGGGACTTCTTAATGTCATCGTGCAAACAGTGCGGAGATCAGCGTTGCCGGAAGAGTGAGCTCAGCTCTTCTTGTCCATGTTTGCCTTTGAACACTCCTCAGTCTGACTTTTCAGGCCTCGCATTAAGTTTGCTGATATTTGAGGAATGTCAAATGCAACCTCAGAAATTTCTCACTGCTGGAAATGCGTAACTAAATATTTTGCTTTATTTTGGTAACGGAAAATATTTCAGTGTTTGACAAATAGACCTTTTGAGAGGAGCATCATAAAATTGCGCACAAATTAGACGTGTTGCCTGTATTCATCTTAAGTCTAAACAGAAAAAGTAACGCCGATTATTTAGTCTGTCTTTGTTTCTCTTAACTCTTTCACGTTTTCAGTTTGGCTTTTCCATAGTGGCTCACTGGAAGGGACTTAGAGTCACCTCTCTGTGTATTTGAGAAGAGGGCACGTCAGGCATTGAGGGACACAGTGTGGTGGACATATGAACAAACAGTCAGTCATCAAAAGCCATCATGATTAGGACAGCAAAGACTTCTACAAATATTTATGCCCTTTCTGTTTATAAAAGTATCAGATACCATAAACCTAATTGTAAGGACTGTGCGATGTTTTTGCGTATGAGAGATGTGGCTTTTAATTGTTCCTGAGAATAAAATGAAAACCTGGCTTAGTAGGAGAGAGTTTATGCCCACATTTAGGATAAAAAGATTGATTTTCCATTCAGAGCAGCCCTCCGTGGCTGATTCTCCCCGGGACGCGCAGCCTGCGCTCCGGCCACACGCAGATCCCGTTTGTCGTCGCAACAGGCGACAGCAGAGAGAGCCCTTTGCAACCTGACGTTGTCATCGTAGGAGTGGATGTGACAGGAGACGCTGCAGATAAATACGGCTTGTGAGGACTTCAAAGCTCAAGTTTTCCCTGACAATCCCAGCGGGTTTGCCCAGGAGTTGCTTAGAGAATGCGAGCAGGCAGGTCCTGGCCTTGGGCTGCCCTCGTGTCCTGTGTCCCACTGGGCAGATGCCATCCCAGTGACTTGGCCTCTGTTCTCAGCAAATCCTACACTAGTGCGCTGAGCTAATTAGGATAATTCATCCATATGAGGGAGTTTTGCTCATTTCCTGTCTTGTATTCGTCTTTTTGTGGTTTGGCTTGGGTGTTTAAAAGGTGCCTCTGTGATGTAGCCACATCTGTTGTAAAACCGTAGTCGTTTAAGAGCATCACCCACCAATGCAAGCCCAGCCCAGTGCCTGCAAATCCTGCCTGCTCTCTGCCCTTGCCTGCTTGGCCATGAGAAAGTTGCCTTGGAAAACAGTGGAATTTGTCAAAGTGCTTTTAAACTGAAACAGAAAGCGCGTTCCGCAGGCCAGGGATCCCTTTTAAGAGCAGGCTGCCTCTTCAGCAAAGTATTTCTGTGTGTACTTAATTTTTAACATCTGAGTGCTTCCATTAAAGACGGGCTTAGCTTTGAATTGGAGCCTGTACAAGGAGGTTATTAGTTCAGCTCTCGTGTGTAACACAAAGTACGAGGAAATCTCTGCGCTAACAATGGGCTGCTGGATTCTGCAGCCGGCTCAGTTGCTCAGAAGTGTTATTAAGGTGTAGATTCCCACAGAGCGCATCGCAGTAAGTCATTCATGAGGAGCTGAAAGCCAGCATTGTTACACCTCAGCCTCCTTCTCTCAAAGAAAACATAATTATATATCCAAGCGCAGCTATTAAAGCCTTCAGAGTTACCTAGAGATCCAGCAAAGCCTCACAGCTGCAAACCTGAATACTAAACTACCCCCATCAGATTCAAACACCTCTTTGCACCCCGGGAACGAGCGGTTTATTGTTTCTGGATGTCCCCTCTCAGGTGCTGTATCCCGTGTGCCATGTGCGGAACCTGATGCTCTGGAGCGCCGTGTACCTGCCGTGCTCGTCCCCCTCCACCCCCGCCGATGACACCTGCGCCCCGTACCCTGCGCCCGGCTCTAGCCCCGAAGATCAACCTCTGGGCAGGTGAGCCTAGAGCCCAGAAACCCCACCCTGTAAAGTAAGATCAACTGAGAATATTGGGGGGATATAAATAGGAGGATACTTGTGGTGGGAGGGGGGTATTTTTCACAAGCTGATCTGTGGGACTGTTTCACCGACCCAAAAGCAGCGTGTTGTTTTTTCAGTTTTGAAAGCTGTTACGTTTCAGAGGCAGTAGCAAAACATTAGCAAATAGAATTAAGCTCTGGGTGTTGCATAGCAGATGACAAGGATTTTATCAGACTACTGCTGAGGTGGAGCACACTTTCTCTTCTGTTCTCAGAAGCATCCTGCCTGTCGGGATAAACCAACCATAATGAAATGTGTTTCTCCACCTGTTCCCTTCTTGATGGCAGTGAGAGGCATGATAGTCAGGCATGATAAATTGATTCTAAGAGACTGGACAACACCCTCAGACACACGGTGTGACCTGTGGGGTGTCCTGTGCAGGGACAGGAGTTGGACTCCATGATCCTTGTGGGTCCTTCCAACCCAGGACATTTGATGATTCTGTATCAGCTTTCGTTTGCTTGTCTTGAATTGGAGTTATTTTTCTGTGTTGCATAACTATTTCTTTGCTTTTTTGTACAATGATTCTGAGCACATGTTAACGAGGAGGTGCGACCAGATTCTAAGCGTTTGTGCTTTGTGGTAAAGGGATTATTCTGGGAATGTTTGAAGTCTGATCGAACGTATTTTCCTGACGGCAAACAAAGGAAGTACTGAAGCTACAGATGGTCAAAATGTGTTCCTAGATAATACTTCACAGAAGTCCGTTAGTTAGCAGATTGTTACTGTCCTAATTGTGGGGGGAGTTTTTAAACCATAAATGTTTAAAAACAAAAATGTTTAAAGAAATGTTTAAAAAAAAAAAAAATCGCTTGACTTTGGATTCAGATTATTCATACCTTTCTAGGCTACCAAAGACGCGATCGTTTGACAATCTGACGACGGCCTGTGACAGCAGCGTGCCCACGACCAACCGGCGCAGCAGCGACCCCAGCATCAACGAGAAGTGGCAAGAGCACCGCCGGTCCCTGGAGCTGAGCAGCCTCGGCAACGTGGGGGACGATCCCTTTGACGGAGACGGCCCGAGCAAGCAGGGCCGGGCTCCGCTGGGAGCGGAACTCTCTGTTGCAGCCGGTGTGGCGGAGGGACAGATGGAGAACATTTTGCAAGAGGCCACTAAAGATGATGTTGGTGTGGAGGAGCATTTAAGGGGTAGCCTGGAGGCAGGAGGGAAAGGGGAGGAGATGGCCCTGGATAGGGAGAAGAGAATTGAAAATCTCCATGGGTTTGGCGGTGACTTTTGTGGAAAGACCGAGGCGGATCTGGGTATTGTCATGAACAATCCACATCCGGTGTCTCAAGGTGCTGCTGAGCTCAAAGGACAAGAGGATGAGCATTCTGAGCTCAGTAACGCTCTCCAGAAGTTGCCCCAGGTGAGAGGGCTGCAGGCTGTCCCTGGGGAGGGCTTTGTAAATAGAGACGCTCAGAAGAACACAGAGGAAGAAGAATGTGTTGGCAAACTGGAAGGAGGAGCAGAGAGCCTGTACGATAGCAGCCTTCCGTTACCTCTTACAATCCCGCACGAGGCAAAAACATCCAACATCGAAAGCTCTACGGAAACCTTAACAGAGAATGAAGCAAAACAAGAGCTCCTGCCCAGGGGTCCTTGCCACAGACCTCACCCGATCGACAACAGCGCTGACGGACTTTCGCGAACTATTGAAAACAGGCCAGAGGGGGAGAGTGTGCTAGAACTTCAAAAACTGGGAACAAAAGTACATAGGACTTCTGGTAGCAGCAACACACACATCCCGATGCCTTCCCCTTGTGCCTTGCCTTTCGCTGAATGTAAAGACGAGATTGTGTGTAACGGCGAGCTGGAGCCCGAGAACAAGATGACGGAGAAGCACGCGGGGTTTAGCATCGCCCAGAAATACCACGCGACAAACGGACACTGTGTGAACGGGGAGGACGGGAGGATCAAAGCCTCTCTGAGCCGGCAGGTCTCCGCGGCCAGCTGCAGTTCCGCGCAGCTTCACTTGAGGAACTTGCACCAAAAATGGATGTTTAGCCACCTCGGGAAGCAGCAGGCGGCCAGCAGCCCCGACCAGCCCGCCAGGAGCCACCTGGACGATGACGGGATGCCCGTCTACACCGACGTCATCCAGCAACGCCTGCGCCAGATAGAAACCGGCCATCAGCAAGAAGTGGAGACCTTGAAGAAGCAAGTGCAAGAGCTGAAGAGCCGGTTGGAGAGCCAGTTCCTGAACAGCTCCTTCCGGCTCAACGGCGACTACGGAGACGAAGTGGTGAGTGAAATGGTAACTGGGCCACTGCTGGAAACTCTGGGCTAGTTAGTCACGTTTGGATCACAACATATTGGTCAGGTAGGGATGTTTTTGGCCTACAGGCTTTTATAAAACTCTCAGGGTCGTTCTGAAGAGGGCAGACAACTGAGTACGCAGCAAATGGCAGTTAGCGATGACTAATATTTCACTGTATTGCAGTTTGACCGTGAATAAAGCAAAGGTTTATTTCAGGATGGGTGTTTCACAGCGTACGTGCACGTACCTGGACGTACTTGGACAACCACATTGACCTTATTCCAAAACCCATTTATCTTGCTGTTACTTTCATATACAGGTGAAGATATTTTTCTAAGGCTGTGCATGTTTCGTTTGTTGGGACAGAAGTGTAGGACTGAGCTCATGGGGCTTTGCTCAGGGTGAGGAAGATGCAGCAGTGGCTGCTCTGGTAGCTCAGACTCTCTGTCCGAGGGCTCCCCTGCTCCAGGCTCGTTAACTGGAACCAATTAAGAGCTTTTGTGACCGCCTTATGGCAATGAGGGGGTTTTTCCTAACAAATAATAATTTTAAGAGAGCTTTTAAACCGTTTGGCTTTTACTTGGAAGCGTTCAAAGTCATAAAAGTAGAGACTTAAGCTTGAGGCGTGATTGAAATACAGGACGTTAATTTCTGTAGCGATTGAATGATCTATGTAGTTGTGGTTGCAAAAGAATTTTTAAAATCAGAAATAAGCGTCATTCCAAGTTCCCGATCTCAATAGCTAGTGGGTTTTCTATACGTCTCTGTACATTTTGGGTGGATTTTCAAGTTGCTCCTCCCCTACCTGTTTTTTTGCCTAATTTCTTCTCCTCTATTGACTAACAAATAATAAGAAAAAAGCCAAAAGAAATACAGTCACCGGCCTTATTGCTTGAATGTGACACTGATGCAGAGAACAAATGGGAGTTCGAAGTCTCGGTATCAGTTAAATAAAAGAAATTAAGAGGGGAGAGGTACTTGGGGCAACAGGCAGGCAGGGGAGGAGGAAAAGGACGGGAAGGGGAGGAGATGCAGAACCCTTAAAAAAGAGTTTGGATCATCCCGCGGGGTTGAGCTCCGGGCAGAGCTCCTGAGGGTGGTATAACACTTACCACACTTTTCCTACATTCACATTATAATGTGGTTTGTATGCCTGCAATCTTGGGGGAAAAAAAATAATTAGAAGGGGTTTCCAACTTTAATTTCTTTAATTTCATATTGTTTAGAAGTGGCAGAGGTGCTGGGTAGTCCCAGGTACATTTGTTGCAAAAGATACTCAAGAGTTTCTTGGCTATTTAAATTGCCGATAACAGCACCAAGTGCTCCCTTTGGGCGCCTGTGTCTGCTCAGAGTCGTTTGCTGCTGGAAAAAGCTGGGATTCCTTGAAAAAAATCGGTGCTTTGGCTTAATTATTATACTTCTGGGTTTTAAGGGCCTTCACAAACTGCGTATCACGCTGTTCTTGACAGAATTCACCATTTTAAGGACTCTGATCGCTGCCTTCTATTTGTGCCTTGGCTCGGGAGTAGCAAGTTTTCTTCTGGAGCTCCAGAGATGCCTGTTCCTCAGGCACAAAAGGCCGTTAACCCAGGATTTCTTGCTATTTTTCATGTATTCTAAGGGCTGGCTGAGTTTTAAGTCAGTTGAAATACAACTCTTGCCTGGCTAGACTGTACTAAGGAAGCATTATTCCCAAAAAACTACATATGATATATATGGCTCAAATTCTGAGGTTTCCATGTGTGATTTGGCTTGTATTTTCTGGAATTTTTGCCGACAAAATACATATGTATTGCCGGTGTTAGCTGTGGAAGTGAAACAACCTTGGAAACGCGACCATGAGCCACCGAGCGCAGCTTTTTTGGTCGATCACCCAGAGTGTTGCAAACCCAACGAACTCCAGATTTTTCAATCCATTCCACCTCACATCATCCTGTCATCGCGGGGTCAAAAACTGACCTGTTGGGGTGCTTTTTGGTTTTTTTGGGTTTTTTTTTTGCAATTTGCAACTGCACAAACCGCTTCGTGTGGCGTTTATAGTCCCATTCACAAAGGTGTTTTTGCCTTCGCTGCCGCGTGGGTGGGTGACTGGGGTTTTTTTGCCCTCCCAGCGCAGGCACAACCTGCTCTTTTTCAGCAGGAGGGACCTTTTTCTCCCCACGACCGTCCGGTTTTGGTTCGGGTGGAGGTAGGGCCACGGGAAGGCTCTGTTCAGCTGTGTTTGTTTGCCAACAGACTTCTATACCCGACTCGGAAAGCAATCTGGATCAGAACTGCTTGTCTCGCTGCAGCACAGAGATTTTCTCTGAAGCCAGCTGGGAGCAGGTGGACAAACAGGACACAGAGGTACAGACTAAATCCCTGTCGCACTCATTCTCCTGGGAGGACGGGAATTTCCTCATTCAAATCGTCCCCCAGCCTTTGGGCGTCTGCCACTTCTTGGGAATTCTCTTCCTTGCGTTTCACCCGTCTCTCGTGCTTTAAAACCGGTACCTGTGCCTATGAGCCCTCTGCTCGCTGCGCCACTCGGAGAAGCTGGTGAAGGGCTGGGGAGCTGTAGGAGCTTTAGGTGAACACCTGCTTGGTGAATATTCCTGCCCTGGATACTTTTAAAGCTCGGAAAAGAAACACAGAATTGGATTTTATGACTTAATTTCTGTCTGAGGGGAGTTCGTTGCATCTCCTCTCAAAGGGAAGGTTTCCGTCTGTCTTCGATTGTTGCGAACGCTGAATTTGCGCTCTTAGAACGAGCGCTTCGCTCATGCTGCTTTGCTTGGAGTTTGTGAGCACAAACGAGATGGCTTTGTTCCCGCTGATTTGCTAAACTGCTCCATTTGGGGTTTTGTCTCCCGCAGGTGACGCGGTGGCTCCCCGACCACCTGGCCGCGCACTGCTACGGCTGCGACAGCGCCTTCTGGCTGGCCAGCAGGAAGCACCACTGCAGGTAACAAGGGCTGCTCCTTCCGTTTTCAACCAAACAAGGGTTTCCTTTTGACACACAGTTCCTTCCTCGAGGTGGGTGTCAGACCCAGCGTTTCCCAGTAGGGCTGTGGACGCTGCTGGATGCACAGAGCTGCTTTGGAAGGACAGAAGTTTCTCCTGTTCAGTTCCAGTTCGTGCAGGGTCTATTTGAAAAGGCAGATTTGGTATCCACCCCAGCCCAGACAGATCCTGCCTTTTTCCCTCAAACTGCATTTGGAGGCAGCTGGCTGTTCAGCTTTTTAAGAGGGTGTAAATAATAAAAAACTACTAGTTTGTCATCTTAGCATTCAGTATTTCAATACTGCAAATACGTGAATAGAACCTTCCTGTTTCTGGTTATAAACCTGCTCCTTTCCTTCTCTAACCATTCCTTCCTTTTCACTAAATCGCTCTCTAATGAGAGATTCTGACAAGGACATCTATGTGAAATTAAAGTTTTCTGGATTATTCTTTGCCAGACATCTTGCCAGCCCAGGCTGCACCAGACAGCGCGGGCAGCAGGCGCTCGCTGAAGCGCAGGCGACAGAGGCCTTTTGATTCCATCACATTCTTGGTGCAGACAGAGAATATCAGATTTCTAAGTTCTGTTTCAAATAAAGTCCTATTCCTTGTTTCCGGACATGAGAAAACCATTAGAAGAATCATCATTTCAATAAATGGCAGTTATCACATTTTGATGCTTCACTGCTTATAGAAGTTGCAGACAATTATAAACATCTTTTTTGGTTTGTGTCCATTTTCTATTTTGCTCCATTTAGTTTTCTTGTAAAGATAAACAAACCCAGGAAGAACGAGCAGAACTTGAATGTCTTTGATTTTTTTTTCATGTCCACCATGTTTGTGCAAAGCCTTCAGATGAAAAATACAATTACTAAGCATACAGTTGTGCACATCTGAAGGGTTTTCTGAGCTAAAACGCTGTTTTCCTTTGTCCTTCTCTGCGGTATCAGCGCGGTCACAGTGACCAGCGTGTGACACCCGCACCTCTGTGCTCTGCAGAGCTGCGTGGGGTGCGCAGGACACCCCAAAACCCCTAGGACCTCACACTGACTCAGCCTTCCGAGTCTGATAGCAAAATTCCCTTTGTTATCCCTTGTTTATTCATCTTTCCAAGGTCTCACCTGGGTTGAGCAGGCTGTCCACGGGACACGTGGTGGTGGAACCAACACGAAAACAGAGTATTCCCATAAAACGCATTTTCAAAACCCCAGTGATCAGGGGCAGCCTGCTCAACATCTCACCTGAGAGCAAAAATGCGGTGAAACCCACACACCATAAGGCCTTGAGCAGCGTAAAAATAAAAATACCGGCTTCCTTCATTGCCACTATTTGCTTCTTTTGCTCGTTCCCCGCTGAGCTCTTTCTCCCCTCCTTGCAGGGCCGCTGAAGGTGTTGGGCAGATCTGGTGAGCATTTCCAACAGCCCCTCTGCTGTCTGTCCGTCTGTCCCGGTAACTTCTCCACACTAACTCGCTCTCTTCCCCCTCTTTGTTTCTCACTTGCCTGGAAATCACTAGCCATAAGTTGGGGGTGGCGAGCACGATGTGTTGGATGTTTAGACCCGGGTGAACAGACCACTCTCCACATTTAGGACTTGGCTTTGGTAGCTTAAGCCAGGGGGTGGATCACACTAACACTCACCGTCGGTAATTTGTGTGTTTGAGTAACAGCGAATGCTTCACTTCTAACCGAGGAGAGACTGTCCTTCCAATTTGGCCGTTCTGCTTTTCTTTTTGATTCTTTTTTGCTTTATTTTTCGGAGAGGCCCGCATGTTTTCAAACAATTCTAATATTGCTGTGCGGTGCGTTGGCAAAAACCCTGCCGCTTGTTTTAGAAGAACTGAAAATACTGTGGCAGTAACAGGTTGTGCAAAGCTGGTGTGGAGGGTTAGTATCACAACAGATGGGTGAGGGTCTGTGACTGGGGAAGAAGGGGTGTCGGTAGCGTGATTTTAAGTCACCCTCAGAGGTACAAGACCGCTTTTCCAGCGTGCTTTTTGACATCTCTTTTTAATCTATTGAGCAAAGCAGAGGACCACCCCGATAGAAAGAGTGAGTTGTTCAGAGCTTTCTGAAGCTCGAGGGAGAACAGGCACAGAACGCTATTATCTATCGCAGAAGGCTAAAACAACAAAACCCCAGCATATGTCAGGAAGCTGGTGAGCTGCAACAAACAGATCCTTGTTCTAATCCCTCGGGTTCTTTTTTGACCTCATCCATCAGCAGCGCTTCTGCTGGGTGATCTCCTTTGAGCAGCAGAGCTGTGGGCAGGCAGGGCGGCTTTTCTGCAGAGTCTTTCTGTGTCACGCCTCCCGGGGCTGCTTGTTCCGCGAGTCGTTTCTAACAGGGTCCTTAAGAAGACTCGGAACCCGCCGCAGCCGGGCGCTGTCAGCCTCCTGGCGCTCGACTTACCGCTTCGAGAGCGGGAGCCGCTGCGCGGAGCGGAGAAAATGAGCCCATTGAAGTGAGAAATGGGATTTCGCTGCCGACGCCTTCCCCATCAGCGACCGGCATCTGGAAATCTCTCCTCTTGACAGCTGAAGGATTAATGAAAGCTGCTGGGTGTCGGCAGAATTCGCCGTCGATCTCTTGGCAGCAGCAAATCTTTTCTAGCGCAAAATAGTGACACCAAATCCCGATGCCAAAGAGTTAATGAAAAGGGCATCAGGCGTGGAGGTAAACTTGCAAAATTCAGGTCCCTGCGGTGCTGTTCTGAGCTCCTGATGAGAAGGGATGAGGTTGAAGGACAGGGAACACCAGGTGAGCTGGAGCAGCAGCAGGTTTGGGGGAGGAGTTGCCGGAAAATAAGGTAATTATTGCCCAGATTGAAATTCTATCCCTGCCTCCTGTGAGATGCGTGCACCAGCTGCCACGGACAGGATCGCGGGTGAGCTGCTCGCCCCGCAGCGCTGTCGCGCCTGAGCGTGAGATGCCAGCCCAGCCCTGGCTTTGCATAACCCGTGTTGGCGCCGGTCGCTTCACGCAGAAGCCGGGGCTGCTGGGCAACGGGAGGATCGTGTCAGCCAGAACTGGGTTTAACTTCTGTTGTCTGTCCCATACTTAAACATCCCAGCAGTGCGCTTGAAAGAAGCAGAAGTAAATGTCTTCGTGCTGGGACTTAGCAACCGCTTTTAGAAGAGTGAAGGACATTGAGAGAGAGGGCAGAGGAGGGGATGGAGCTGGGGAAGGGGCCGGAGCACAAGTGTGATGGGAGCGGCTGAGGGAGCTGGGGGTTCAGCTGGAGAACAGGAGCTGAGGGGAGACCTTCTGATCTCTGAACTGCCTGAAAGGAGCTTGGAGCCAGGGGGGTCGGGCTCTGCTCCCCAGGAACAAGCGCCAGGAGCAGAGGAAACGGCCTCAAGTTGCACCAGGGGAGGTTGAGGTTGGATGTGGGAACAATTTCTTCCCCAAAGGGCTGTGGGGCATTGGAACAGGCTGCCCAGGGCAGTGGGGGAGTCACCATCCCTGGAGGGGTTGGACAGACGGAGATGAGGTTCTCAGGACATGGGGCAGTGCCAGGGGTGGGGAACGGTCGGACTTCATGATCTTGAGGTTCTTTTCCAACCAAAATGATTCTGTGGTTCTACGGAGCAGAGACTCCTGTCTCCTCCCGGAGTGCAGTATTGATCTAACACGTGGCTGCTCAGCGGTGTGAGCAGAACTCCCGCGTCCTCGCGGAGGAAGGGCCCTCGGTGGCTCTGGTTTCACCCTGCGGTAGCGGTGAGGGTGATGAGCACGGTCAGCCCTGGTTCCTGGAGGGGCACGTTCCCTCCTGTCTGGCACGGGAGCGGTTGTACAGAGGAGCCGTCCCTGCTCGTTGGAAATGTTTAACGAGCTGTAGTTGCGCACTGCAGGCTGCTCCGTGCTGGTGTCTGCAGCTCGGGCAGCGCAGGGCCCGCTGCTGTCTCTGCGCCCATCCCGGCGCTGGGGAGGAGCCGCTGCCGTGCCCTCCCAACACTGTCACTAGTGTCGTTTTAGAACTTAAGATAACTTTGCCAAACTGCTTCTAATCTTTCCATTTCTCCCCTGTTCCTGATGCAAGGAATTGTGGCAACGTCTTCTGCTCCAGCTGCTGTAACCAGAAGGTGCCCGTTCCCAGCCAGCAGCTCTTTGAACCCAGCAGAGTGTGCAAGTCGTGCTACAGCAGCTTGCACCCCAGCGCCTCCAGCCTTGACCTCGAACTGGAGAAGCCCATCACTGCCACCTCCAACTGAAGGCGCAGCGGGGGAGCCACGCGGGGTCTCGGGGGGCTGGGAGGACACGGGGGGCCGCGCGCTTTGGAGGTCGGGGCGCGGAACACGGGACAGAGCTCCAGGACGTACCGCTGGACTGTGGGATTCTCCTTTTCCAGCTATTCCCCATTTCCTTTCTGTCCTGTCTGTGTGTATGTGTCTGCGTGCGCGCGTGTGTATATATATATATAATAATATATATATGTTTGTTTGCTGGAAGATTGTAGAGGTGGGCAGGGAGCTGGCGCCAGAGCCAGATTCCCTCTTGTATTTCACTGTCCCGCTGCTGAACTGTTGCAGGCAGACGCCGTTGCGGAGGAAAGGAGAGGGGAGTCAGTCCAGCCCGCGTGCGAAGCGTGAATTCCTGTAGCGTCAGTGCTAGTGCTTTCAATCACTCCTTCCCAACAAGAAACTGCTGTTTGGGAACCTGTTGCTGCTAGAAGAAATGGGAATCTCCTTCCCAGAAGAGCACTCTGCCTCTCTGTTCTTAGAGTGGGCTTAGTTACCCCGGCTGCGTGACGGGGAAATCGATGGCGGGTTCCGTACCCCACACACATGGGCAAGGGGGCCGGTTGCCATCGGCCCTGAGCGGGGACACGGGGACGGCGCTGGCTGCGGAACAGAGTGCCTGGTGGCGCGAGGGGCCGGGCCGGGCGGCCGAGCCCCGGTGGGTGCCGCGCTGGCGCCTCCCCCTGAAGCTCTGTACACACAATTCATTATTTAAAAGCGAGTGGGAAAGTGGAAGACCTCTGACTTCTGTCCGAGCCCCAGCTGTAGGGTGGTTTGCTGGATGCGAAGCGGTCCGTACCAACGGGCCCTCTCGCTGTTGTTCAGGCTGTCCGAAGCGCTGACCCAGCGGCCGTGACGTGCCGGGGCGGCTCCTCCTTTTTCAGTCTCTATTCAAGATTCTCCACATAGGAAAAACCAGCCTGAGGATTTAACAGAGACCTGAACTACATCGTGGATTCCCCTTCTTCCCTCTGCCCCGATCTGAGTCGCTTTTCAAGTCACCTCGTTGAAGTGTGAATCTCTTGAATATGTTGTTAAATGAGTGTTAGGTACTCGGCCCCTTTTGGATAGAGCCTGCTTAGCGCAAGTTGGCGAGGAGGAAACGTAGATCCTGCGTCGCGGCGTGTTACCCAGACAGCGTTCCAGCTCCTCGGGTGATATTCCCAACAATCCTGCTGGAGTACGGAGAGTTCCGGATCCAAGAGCTCACAATCTAAGAAACCTTGGGAAAGGAGAAAGGAGCGCTGCCCTTCCTCGGAATGTCCCATCGCATCATCCAAAGCGAGTATCACACCGAGAAAACCATCTCCGAATAGTTATTAGGTCTGATGGGGGAAATGTCACGGTGTTTTATTTTTGACTTGGAACTTCCTGCACCCTTTGCGAGGATCGGTAACGCTGCCGCGGCGCGAGCTGAGAACTCGGGAAACGCAACATCCGGGAGCCTGGTTGAGAACAGCCCCTGTCCCACGGGAAGGGGCTCTGGGCACGCATCTCGGGGCCTCCCCTGGTCGCAGGTCTTGAAATGTTCTTGAAGCATCAGGAGGGAAAAGCAAAGCGAGAGGCGGGTGCGCGTGGGGCTGTGTGGGGAGCTGTTTGTTCCTCTCCCGGAGCAGCGGACGTGCGGCTGCGGGCGTTGCTGTCGGTGTCCGCGGGGCCGGCTGAGCAGGAGGGTCCGGGGCAGTGGGGTTTGACGTGAGGACGCGGGCGGTTCCGCGGGCGTTTGTGGTGTGAATAGTCAAAAATGAGTCTAAGATTCTGCAGTTCCTAGTGACAGGTGCCAAGAGGTTCCGATACGGGTTTTTGGGGTCTGTGATGTACAGTGTGAATAAATGCTTGCAGCTCTTAGTCTTTTTTTGATCGATGAAGCACTTTTTTATTAATATTATTTTTCTTTGTATGTAAAGGAGGAACCAGTATCTCTCCATAGCTGTGTATATAACCCGTCTCTCCTAAAGAGAGTAAAGTGCTCCTATATTTTTCATTTTTGTCAAAGCGAGAAGTAAATACTTTAGAATTGTTAAATATATAAATAAAAGTGAATAAAGTTTAGACTTTTGCATGGGAGCATTTGCTAACACACTTTCTAATTTCTTATTTTTCTTCTCCCCGTCCTTCGTAGGGGATAAATTTGAGGTTCGGAAGCACCGAGGCCTTTGGGAAGGACGACAGGAACTCTCCCTCCCTCTGTATCTTTGCAAGGAACAATCCGTTGCTCCTAAACTTAGAAGAAAACCCATTAAGCTCTGTTTTGCTGGTGCAGGAGTCGCAGGGAAGGGGACACAAACCACATGTCCCATCAGTGTGACCCGCACGGTTCGGTGAGGGTCTCATCTCGGCAGCCCCAGCTCCCTTGTCCCCTTCACCAACCGTCACAGTTCAGCGCGTTGAGCCGGTGACGTTGGCCCAGATGTGGGGGTGGCCCAGATGTGGGGGTGGCCCAGGCCCGGCCTTCCCTTTCGCAGCTCTCGCCTCTCCTCGGCGCTTTCTGCTACATTTAAATGCTGGATGGTGGAGCCGCGGCCCTTTGGGAACAAACCCAACTCGCTCAGGTTTAACATCTTTTAATCTTTTCCCAGAAGGTGGGAAACTCCACTGCTGTTTGTCTTGCACAAGGGTCTGATTATTCTAATTTTCCCCATTTCAGCCCCTTGGCTGCGTGTGCTCCCGTCACGCACGCTCGTATTCCACCAATTCCTTCTTTTCTGACATATTTGGGATTGAGAGAGAGGATTTTCCCCTAATTCTCAGGGAGACCAAATTGCTCCTTGAGCACCTGGGAGTTATTTTGGGACGGGCCTGTTCTAATCACAAGATATTGTACACAACTGCTTTATGATCTCATGGTATATATTTTATCAAACAAAAGTGCAGATTCTGGGCAGACCCGTGATCACCGCTGGCGGGAGTATTTACAGCTTCAAGAATAAAAAAGAAAAGCATATATAATATTTGCCACTATTAAGAGCGTGCAAAGGAACAGCAGCTTTGCAGTTGCACCCCACAATTTGATTTTATAGAGCTCCTGCAGTGACTTCTGTGTGTTTGCAGCGGCTGCGGCCGTTACCTGCGCAGGGTCCGGCCCGGACACCGCGCTGCTCACAAACACCGAGCGAAGCCCCGCGGGTCCCCTCGCTCTTGGGAGCCGAGAACTTTGGACCTTCCCTGACGGGATGGTCTCACATTGGGGCACGGCGGCCCGCGGAGCCGCTCAGCGCGCGGGGGGTGACGGGTTCTTCTGAACGAGCCTCCTTCCCTAACGAACCTCCTTCCCTAACGAACCTCCTTCCCTAACGAGCCTCCTTCCCTAACAAACCTCCTTCCCTAATGAGCCTCCTTCCCTAACAAACCTCCTTCCCTAATGAGCCTCCTTCCCTCTCCTGTCGCAGCTCAAACTGCCGCAAGCCCGAGGGCAGAGCGGCGCTGCCATCCCGGTTCACAGCCCAGCATATTATACATAAAACCACCTCCTTAGGCCGAGGCCATTTGTACGGCTTAGCGGGAACCTCACGAATGGTTTTAGCAGCTGAGGACCAAGAATGTTTGAGAAGCGAAGACTCCTGGTCCCCNCTCCTGTCACAGCTCAAACTGCCGCGAGCCTGAGGGCAGAGCGGCGCTGCCGTCCCGGTTCACAGCCCAGCATCTTATACACATAAAACCACCTCCTTAGGCCGAGACGATTTGTACGGCTTAGCGGGAACCTCACGAATGGTTTTAGCAGCTGAGGACCAAGGATGTTTGAGAAGCGAAGACTCCTGGTCCCCAGGTGGGACAGACCCAGCGCGGCCTCTCTGGGCAGGTGGCACAGGAGCCGCTCAGCTGATCCCGCAGGATGGGCAGCGGTGAGTTGAGCGCAGCTTAACAGCAGGGCTGGGCTGTTGGGGTGGCAGCGCAAGGGATGTGAACCCAGTCGATGGTTCTTTGTTTGGTGGGGAAGGGGCAGGAGGGGGGAGCGGCTGCGCTGCCCCCAGGGCTGTCAGGGGGATGGAGCCCGTGCTGGGAGAGGTTTGGAGCTGCTGTGAGGCTGCAAAGGGCCACGGGCAGGAGAGCTGAGCAGACTCGGAGCTCCTGACAGGTGGGGCTGTGAATAACTTGGTGGTTATTCTGTGGTTGGCCCTCCAGTAGAGCCTGAATTACTCAGCACAAGGTTTTCTGAAGTCTGGGTCCAGAGTCAGCTGAAGTTGGTGTTTACTGGGCTGTGCTGGAGGAAACACTCAGAACTGCGGTTCTCTGCCCTTTGCTCAGGCGCAGGGTCCGGATCAGGTTTCACACCCCCCAGAGCCGCCCTGGGTGGATCCCATCGCTCGAACCGGCTCCGAGTCCCGGGGGGTCACCCGTCGGGGTTAAAAAGCAAAAGCAGCAAGCGAGGCTCTTTTTTTGGGCTGTGAGGAGGGTGGGAGGTGCAGCCTCTGCTCACATCCTGGGGGTTTTCCCCAGGGACAAACCTGTGACCCCCCCGGGGCCGCTCGGCACCGCGGGGCTCTGCTCACAGCTCAGCTCCGGTTTCTGTTGAAGAGGATCCGCCAGCGCTAGAGCAGAAAGAGAAACGTGACCTTCCAGCACAGCCTGGTTCGTACAGCGTCCGTCTGTCCTTCCAGCACAGCCCGGTTCGTACAGCGTCCGTCTGTCCTTCCAGCACAGCCCGGTCCGTACAGCGTCCGTCCGTCCGTCCATCTGTCTGTAACAGACAGGCCGGTTCCCATCGCCTCATTTTCCCCTCTGACCCAGACATCGGAGCTCAGATCGTTGCATTTCGGGATTCAAGATTTCCATATTCTTCAGACTTTCAACTTTTAAAAATGCTGCTAGAGTTTTACCCTCCTGTTTAACAAATACGTTTTTTAAACCAATTGCCTATAGTTATTAAATGATGTTTACCTTGCAGTGGCAACAGGTGACGCATTTGATTGTACTGGTTTTTGGGGAGTGGAATTTGTACTGAAATGACATCTGAAGTCTTGATTAATTACTTCAGGAACATTAAAGGTTTTAAAACCTGTCGGAGCAGAGAGCTGTTTAGCAGCAGCATAAAGTGTCCGACCCTAGTGCTGACTTGTTTGTAACAGCATTTATTCTGCTGTAGCCTCTGAGTGAATATTTAGGTCTTAATAAATTTGTCATTTCCCTACACGGCGACAATTTTACAGTCCCTTGTGTTTTCTGTATGGGTGCATCTGCAGGACTCCCAGTTCGCGGGCTGTATTTTTAGGCAAATTAGAGCTCAGATATTCAGAAAAAGTCATTCCAGTATTTAAAACCCCCGTGTGAAACGCAGAGGCAGAGGTGCTGTGACATCCCCGGTGACATCTGGTGACGGCCTTGGTTGGAGCCACGTCCTGGTCTTTACACAGCCCAACGGGTTCGGGTGCTTTGCCACCTGGGAGGCCTTCGACACCAAACACGTTCAGTGACGTGGGAGATTCTCCAAACCCAAATGTTATTTATTCAGTGAAATGCACATCGGGGACAAGGGAAACGATCAAAGCCCTTTAGTCAGGTCTGGTCAAACGGTGTTCGTGCGACTCAAGGGAAGTTCCACTTTGATTCCAACTGACTTTATGATTGTTTTACTTCTGTTATTAGCAGCTTTTAATTTTTTTTTAATGAATATTCAGGCATTTGCTTTGGGGGAAGATTGCTCGATTTCAGTCTTAAAATTTATGCCAGAATTTATGTTGACATGAAGCGCAGCATCATTAGGACACGCATAGGGAACAAATACGCTTTCTGGAGGACACAGAGAATACAAAAAGCTTTCTTAAGAAAAATTAAGAAAAATATTCTTTTTTTAATTTTAGCACCAACTTGTACAGTTTTGACGTAATTTGAGCGATGTAATTAAAATCACCTCCTCCTCTAAGCCACTACAGAACAGCTTCGTGCAGCAGCGTTGATGGTGACGCTGCTTCTGGAGCTGCAACAAGCGATTTCCAGGATCCCGCGTCTGAAATGCGGGAGGTTCGGGGCATTTTTCTCACGCTAAAAGAACTGGATAAAGAACTGGATAAAAAGAACTAGATAAAAAGAACTGGATAAAAAGAACTGGATAAAAAGAACTGGCTGAAGGGCCGGACCCAAAGATTTGTGGTGAATGGATCCACATCCAGTTGGCTGTGGGTCACGAGTGGTGTCCCCAGGGTTCAGCACTGGGGCCAGTTCTGTTTAATCTCTTTATCAATGATCTGGATGAGGGGATCGAGTGCACCCTCAGTAAGTTTGGAGATCACAGGGGGCACAAACAGCAGATTTCAGCCAGGAGCAGGCGGTAACTCCAGCACGATTGGGTCTGGCCCGGGTGCAACGTCCGTACCACATCGGGAATTGGCGGCTGTGTGAGGATTTGGGGATTTTTTAGGGTTGTGACCCACCTCCTCCTCCCTGCGGTGGGCCCGAGTCCCCGAACACCAGCGCGCTGTCCGCCAGCGCTGCCCCAGCCTCGTAGCTCCCGTTCCGCAGCTCCACGGCCACCGGGCACAGCTCCCGGCTGCACCACCTGAATGGAGGGCACGGAGGGTTCATCCCAGCCCCACGATGCAGACGGAGCTGCTTTCAGCCGGGGCGGCGAAACCAACCGACCCAGGATGTGGTTTGTCCCCTTCTGGGAGGACACAAAGTTTGGGTCTCGCCATGACAGAGCGAAGCTGCTGCACAGCACAAGAAACACAAGAAATCACCGAAATCGGTTTGGGCGGAAGGAGGGTTTTTCTCACCGCTGAGCAGCCGAGATGTCTGTGGAGGCAGCACCGGGCCGAGCCGCATGTTCAGTTAGAAGAGCTCCTGTGGAAGAGGAGGAGAGGTCAGCGCCCCCGGGCTCCAGCCTGAACAGCAAAGGCTCCTGAGAAGTGGGCGGTGGGTGCTGGTGGTCACTCCCCAGCTGAGCTGCCTCACTCTGAAGGAAGGTGGGGGCTGCACTTGCTTTAAAATTCCATCTTTTGCCCCAGGGTGGGAAGGAAAAGGACCAGGGGGTGTTGGTGACAGCGCTGAACACAAACCAGCGTGCGCCCAGGTGGCAGAGAGGCCACAGCATCCTGGCTGGGACCAGGAACAGTGTGGCCAGCAGGACTAGAGAAGGGATTGTGCCACTGTATTCAGCACTGGTGAGGCCCCACCTTGAATATTGTGTTCAGTTTTGGGCCTCTCATCATAAGAAGGACATTGAGGCACGAGAGAGAGGGCAGAGGAGGGAACGGAGCTGCTGAGGGGCTGGAGCACAAGTGTGATGGGAGCGGCTGAGGGAGCTGGGGGGTTCAGCTGGAGAACAGGAGCTGAGGGGAGACCTTCTGATCTCTGAACTGCCTGAAAGGAGCTTGGAGCCAGGGGGGTCGGGCTCTGCTCCCCAGGAACAAGTGCCAGGAGCAGAGGAAACGGCCTCAAGTTGCACCAGGGGAGGTTGAGGTTGGATCTGGGAACAATTTCTTCCCCAAAGGGCTGTGGGGCATTGGAACAGGCTGCCCAGGGCAGTGCTGGAGTCACCATCCCTGCAGGGGTTGGACAGACGGAGATGAGGTTCTCAGGACATGGGGCAGTGCCAGGTTGGGTTAATGGTTGGACTCGGTGATCCTGAGGGTCTCTTCCAACCAAATGATTCTGTGATTCCCTATCTGAAATCCATCGTCTGTGTCTTTCCCGCTACCTGCATAGATCCTGGCCAGGCTGTAGGAGAAGTCTCTTGCCGCCAGCTCCAGGGTCACTGTCCCCTTGGCTCCCTGCACGAACCGTGCCAGCCGGCCGATGGCATCGTGCACCTGCTTCACGGCGGGTCCCAGTTCCACGGCACTCGCAGCCAGCTCCAGTTTCTTCTGCAAAGAAAACAATCACAGGAAAAAAATTACAGCATATTTACTTTCTGCAAGGAAACAGGGCTGCTGAAATCCTGAGCACACCCAGCAATTACTGACAAAAAGCGTAACCGGGGGCGGCTGTGACCTGGGCAGCTGGAGCAGGAAAGGGGACATTGCCAAGAGGGAACTCGCAGCCTTGTCTCGAGGACGGAGAATTCCTGTGAGCCGGACCCTGCGTCTTGCTGTTTGTGCTGCTTTTCCAGCTGCAGGTGGGGACCACATCCCCAATTCTCTCAAATTGCCTACCTGTATCAGGTTGGAATTACGTGACCTCCTTGGATTTATATTTCCACTTCCACAGGGATGCCAGAGCGGCGTCCAGGCAGGAAAACAGACTCAAAGGAGCTTTTCTCTGCAAGTCGTGTCAGCGGGAAAGGCCCCAGGACCGGAGCGTCTCTTACAATATTCAAACATGTCTCTGCAGAACTGCAGGATTACCATGGACAGAAGCACAAAACGGCACCGTTCCGTATTTAAGTAGCGTAGCAGGTGGGAGGAGGTGCTTTTTGTTCATTAATCTCATTTGCAGGTTATGTATGAAGCTAAAGCCTGTAAGTATCTGCTGCACAGAACCAATTTTTTATGTTTTTGAGGCTTTCAGAGCTCAAGTGATCATGCAGTTCCTCTTGCTCGTACGTGAAAATAGAGCTGATTTGCACAGCAGGGCTCCGAGTGCACCAGCTGAACCCAGGTTGGTTTCCTGCAGCACGTCCGTGCATGACACCTTCTGCCTCCCCATTGCCCCGTGTTTTCTGACTATTAATGCAAGAAAAACACGATCCTCAATGGATGCTGCTCTGTGCTCGAGGCAAGGCAGTTCATAAATACCCACAGCGTACGCTGTACGAATACAAAAACATCGTCATTCAAGCGGGTCTGGCGCCAAGATGAAGTCCAGAGAACCCTCCAAGCCCACGGAATGCTAATCACACGTTTTACAAGTAGCCGGGAGCTCGTTGAATGCGGATCAAACCCCCCGAAGGCACAAATGTGCTCCTGGGTGGATGCCAGCGGCACACGGGCCGAGCACAGCGACCACGCGTTCTGTCAGCACAACTCCAGGTGCAAAACACCGCCCCTGCGGGCGTGAACCTGGGCAGCACGGACCGGGAATGGAAACGCACCGTGTTAACCTCAGGGAAAGAGGAGGAAAGGGAAGGAGGAAAGAGGAGGAGGAAAGAGGATTCTCTCAGAGCCATCAGCTCTCCAATCATTTACACGTTTTTGTTGTTTTTTTTTTCCAGATTGTACTCCTGCTTTTCCTAACCAAAAGCACTGAATCTTTTGAAAGATCAAGCTGGGTTTTTCCACACCCTCTCCTGTAGCTGAGAGGCGGGGGAGCTGCTCCAGGGACGATGATCCAGGACGATGCTCCAGGGATGATGTTCCAGGATGATGCTCCAGGATGATGCTCCAGGGATGATGCTCCAGGACAATGCTCTAGGGACGATGCTCTGGGATGATGCTCTGGGATGATGCTCCAGGGATGATGCTCTGCCTGAGCTCAGCTCCTGGTTTCTCCCCATGTGTTCCTGCGGGTGCAGCCGAGGGGATGGACACGCACACGGCCTCGCCGTGCCGGCTGTACAAGTATTTTCTGAGATCACCGAAAGAGCTTTAGAGCTTCAGTAGTTCTGATTCCTCCATTTTTTTACTGACAAATTTTAAGTTGCCGCTTGTTTTGCTCTCTCTAGCTACCAAGCTGTCAGAATGGCTTTGACTTCAAGAATAATAATGAATATTTAAAAATACAGCAACAGGGAGAACATCCAAAACAGGTCTAGAAGCACAAGTCTCATATTAATGCTTCAAGTAAATCCACAGTTGCACTTTAATAACCTAGATTTATTTCCTGCTGTGTTAAAATTGTGGTTATGGTCTGAAAAGGACCTGAAAACGCTACCATGTGTCTTAGATTGTACGTCTGATTTACAGTTGGAGTTTCAGCCCTTATTGATGCAAGAGACGGTCGATTCCAAGCTCTGCAGGCTGCCTGCAGGACTGGCATTCAGGAGCACAACCGTACTGGGATGCAACCAAATTTAATCTAAAGTGACTAGAATGCAATAATCAAATAATTCCCCGGTGCTATTTTAGAGTCACTTTTCAGACCGTAATTGAATTCTAAAGTACACCCAGTGCTCTGGCTCAAAATTCCAGCTAATAAAAGTTTAGTATAACATGAACCGACGGTCCCCACGCAGCCTCTGCCTGAGCTCCCCGCAGGCCCACGCTGGATTCCAGGGCTCTCTCCCACTTGCTCTTCTCGCCACGTGTTCTCCTGCCACTCTGCAGACTAATTATTAACACAAAGTGGTTTAGAACAAACCTGCCTCTGGACCAAGAACCCTAAAAATTCAGCTGCTCATCATCACATTGCGCGAGGACGAGCAAGTTCTCCCTATTTCCCTTTTCCTGAGGATAATTACGACATTGGGTTCCTGCTCCTGCATCACGGCACCATCAGCGCTGGGTGTCCCACCAGCAGGGGAGGCAACGGACACAGGACAAAAGCAAAAATAGGTGGCAGTGGGGTAGGGGGGTCTTACCTGAGGTACGACCTTCAGAGGACAAAGCGCTATGCGGTGCTAACAAAGCGCCGCTGCGGCTCTCTCCAAAACAGCCTGGCACTGGGCACAAACCCTGCCCACCGAGAACCGCGATGGACAAACGTAAAATCAATTGTACGAGTTTTGTGCGCATCAATAAAAAGGAAATAGGTTGGAGCAGTAAAAAGCCTTTTATGACGGGATAAATTATTTCCTCGCCGGATGGGAAAGATGTTGGAAATGAGGCAGGCTCCCAGCGACCAAAAGCATTTGGACACCTGGAGCTCAAAAAGCGAGATGGTTTATCACCTGCGAGCGAAACGCTGATTCTAGTGCAGAAACCCGGCACGTTCCAGCCCGGTGCTGCAGAGGCACTGCAGAAAACCTCCTGTCTGCCTTCCCAGCGCCTGCCCGAGGCATACGGGAGAAGCTTTCTGACGTATGCAGGTTAAATTTGCCAGGTGTGATCGGCGGCACCCAGAGCCGGTGCCCCCGCTGCTTCCCAGCCGCTCCATCACCACCAGCACGGGCACAGCGGCATCCTCAGCGCAACAGGGACAGCAAACGCAACGGCACGCACTGGAATTTACCTTTAAACGCTTACTTTAAAGTCAGTGCTCGCTTGTGTTCACCTCCCAGTCTCATAGAGAGCGTGATTTGGGGGAGTGCAAGAGCAATGAGCTTGCTAATTAATAAATCCTAATCGGTGGTGGTACTGCTGCGCAGGTACCTGCTCTGAATCACGTTGCTGTGTTATTTAATGCTGCTCTGATTATCCAGACATTCAGAAGCTGAAGGGGCCCCTTGGCTGCACCAGCGCGGTGCTCAACGACTGCAGGGTGGCACCTTTGTGGGGTAGTTGTTTCAATTAGTGTTAATTGTGAGCCTGTGGAGGCCGGCTTCTGTCCAAGTCGTTTTTAGAGCCTGCCACCCACTCTGCTCCTCCACCCCATTACCTGCAGCATCAGACTAAACCGCTTTTTACCAGCAGCTGGACCAGTTGCTTTTTAATTAGCAGGTGTGCTCAGTCCTGCATGTGTGCAGATTTGGCTTTTCTTGTTTGGCAGTCAAATTGTCTGAGGTGTTTTTCCTTCCTCAGAAGTTGCAGGAGGCGAGGGGAAGCAGACACCCGTCTCCGGAGATCAGAGGGGGCTCTGGACAGAACGCAGCTGAGTGGGGGTTCAAAGGCAACGCAAGTTGCCAAGCGCAGCCACTGGTGACAATTACTCAGACTCTCGGATGTTTTTGTGCAGTGACCCAGACATTTCCCTTCTCGTGGGGTCTGGATGAGAAAGCGAAGGCTACGCAGCGTCAAAACCAGCACTGCAGACTCCTGGGATTCCCTCGCTGTCTCTACACGAATGTAATCTGGATTAATAACCTAATCCCTGAGAGAATACGCTCTGACACGCTGACCCTGCCCTGCAGGCTGGTTCCTGTGTCCCTTCACAGGACGTATCAAACCAGATATATCAAACCAGCTGATGCTCATTTACCTTCATGAAATTCTGAGTTGCTTGGAACTCTCCATGACCACCTGAGCACCTTTAAAAGAGTTGCCTGTGGGTAAAGCCACAGAACAGCAGATCTAAAGAGGCAGCAATGGAATTCCTTTGGTTCTTTCCATCTTTTCAGTGGGAATAAAAATAGAAAGTCATAATACCCTAGTGAAGGTTTAATATTCAGTAGTCTTGTGGTGTTTTTCTAGTTAAGAAAATTATTTAGATTCAGGAAGGTCGCTCTTTTACATTAAAATTATACTTATATTGGTAGCTGTCATGAGGAACTCTGACAACACAAACCCCTTCACTGCTGAAAGTATCTGTGTTTTTTGCAGCACACAAGGATCCCAAAACGAGCACTTCTTGTGATCTGCTTTTGTAAGTGCTATTTCAAAAGCAGAATTATGAGACACCTTCTGAACACTCATCTAAAGCTTTCAATCTAGTCGTATTCCCTCCCAGTCTCAGCCCGGGGCACAAACCCCGCACCAGACTGCCGAGGTGGGCAGGTCGCACTGCCGGGTACTTTGGATGCGCACTCACCTGCACTGCGGAAGAGAACACGGCCAGGGCCTGTCCCTGACTCTTGGTGAGGGATCGCAGGACATCCAGCGACAGGACATTGGTTGTTCCCTCCCATATGGACAGCACCTGTGGGGCGGAAGAGTAGGAAGGAGCCTTTTGGAGCGACTGTGATAAAGAAAGGGGAATGTGAGGAAACGTTGACATGGTGCAGCGCTATGGGATATCGAAGTAATGTCCAGAGATTTCCTGCCTCGCTGCAAGCGACAAGGAGCAGCGGCAGGGAGATCCCAGCTCCGTTACCGAGCTCAGAAACAACCCCAGCACCAGAACAAATCCCTGGTGGTGCCTGGACTCAGCAGGAGGAAAACTGGGGAAGAGCTGCCACATAGGAGCGAGTCCGGGCAGGACTGCGTTTTCCTTTGTGCATGACTTTAGCAGGCAACCACCGAGCACTGCGCAGGAGACTGGGTGACACACAGGAGCTTGTTCTGCTTCTCCGTCTGCTTTCTTACCAGGGTATCGCGGACGATGACAGGCAAGCCTGTGTCCTCCATGTAACCTTGTCCTCCAAAACTCTCCATTGCCTCAATAACAACAGCAGAAGCCTGCAACACACAGAGCTGACGTGATCCGCATCGCACGAAGGGAAGAGCGGCCAGAAACCTCTAATGTTGCACAGCAGAGGCAGGTTGCTCATTATGTGCAGGAGGAGCAGCCTGGGGACTGAATAACACTGAGAGAGGACCTGCAGGAGCAGTCAGAGCTTGGGAGAAGATCCAGGGAGGGACACAGTCCTCTGCAGGTGAGGCTGAACCTGTGGTTTGCCTGGCACATGGCAGTAAGTGGCTCTAGTCCAGGAAAGTCTTTACCTTCTACTTGCCTATGGTGTGTAAGCTTCTGTGTATTTAAGCTGAGGACAATCAGAAGAGGGAAAAACCCGAAGTTAAGGCTAACGCTAAGCTACTAACAACCTTCTGTTTATTCATAACTCCAGGAAATATATTCCTGTGGCTCAGTGTCCCACCTGGGGCTCGGGGCAGCTCAGCAGTGTTCCTCTGCACACGGGGAGCACCTCACAGAGCACTCGCTGTCTTTCCATCAGCCAGCTGCTGTGCCAGGTCCCACCAGAGCACAGAGATGTCTCCTACCCACAAACTCCAGCCTCAGGGCAGAGGACCGGTGTCCGCTGCTGCCACTGCCCTTCCCGTTGGCTGTGTTAATCTCTCCTCTTTCCAGCTCTGTGGTTGCTAATGTGCCACACAGCCCCACTCCTGGCTCATCAAACTGCTTTTGTTCCGTACCTGCTTCCCAGTGTATAGTTTGGCGACTGGTACGAGCAGCCTCAGGAGAAGCTGGTCTTCCTCACTCGCCATATTGGTTTCTACAAGTCCAAGCAGCCGAACAATCTCCATAAGCAGAAGAAAAGCCCCTCGCGTCTGCACCTGCAAGCAGAGATGTGAGGAGCTTCACGGACAAAGATCTTTGACTCAGGCCAATTCCAGCCTGGTCTGCTGAGGTGCCGGGAGACAATCCCAAAGGGATGTGCTGTACTCGGACCTGGGCAAACGCCAGCCCTGCCCGTACAGACTCCCAGCTTCAGAGACAAAGATCAGTGACAGATAAGGAACAAACATGAAATATTAAGGGTAGTCTAGAGCTGCCACTCCTGGACACTGCAGTCTCGTGCAGGGAAAGGGACAAGGCCATTTCATCGGGCCTACATGGAGCCTCAGCAAAGCTTCTATCAGGCATAGAATCACAGAATCATTTTGGTTGGAAAAGCCCCTCAAGATCATCGAGTCCAAGCGTTCCCCCACCCCTGGCACTGCCCCATGTCCTGAGAACCTCATCTCCGTCTGTCCAACCCCTCCAGGGATGGCGACTCCACCACTGCCCTGGGCATCCAGGTCACAAATCCACAACCTTTGCGAGAACAGAGGAATGCACATCTGATGGCCAACCTCTGAGCACCAGGACCTGCAAGGTCCCTGACAGATCTCTTGCTGAGCAGTGTGCTTCCCTGGCGGGCTGTGCCTCGGGACGCACTGGGACATGGAGCTCCGTAGGAAGAGAGAAGATCTGGCCTTCCTTTCAGAGGTGGAGTTCTGGCCACAGGGTAAGAGACGCTGGAGTTTTAAATTATGTTTGACAAACGCCAACCACTTTCCCTCTCCCCCACCTCGCAAGAGGATTTTTAAATACCGTTTTAAAAATGTGCATGAACCTATTGCAGCCCAAAGGTGAGCATTGGTGTTACACCACTTAAGAAAAGAATGCCTGGATGGGTAAGAGGAGAACTATGTGCCATCTTTTTGATGCCCACAGATTCAGCTCAGCTCCCGCAGCCTCACCTCCATCCGGGCCATCGTCTGCGCGTGGAGGGGATGGTCCTTGAGGAGCTTCCCAAAGGCAACCCGCCGACAGGCATACTCCCTGCTCAGACTGACCATCCTAGACAGAATACAGCCATGCAAAGGAGTTAGACCAGCAACATTCTGCTTCTGAGCTTTCCCTTCCAGCCAGGCCAGCTGGCAGAACCCAGCCCAGCTGCAGCACAGCAGCCCAGGTCACCCACCCATGGGCCAACCTTCTCCAGCAGCGCTGGATTCCAGCCCGGTGCCTGCAAAGGCGTCAGGACTGATGGGCTGCAGCGCTGAGCATCGCAAAGCCCCTTGTCCCAAAAAGCTGCTCCTTCAGCTCTGGGGGGACCCACGTGGCCTTCACCTTCTCATGGAAGCTACAGCAGCAATGACATTGTGGATCCGCGTTATATTCAGCATGTTGGAGATGGAGGCCACTCCACGACCCTCTGCAGAGATCTGAAAGCATCAAGGAACAACGGCTGATGTAAACCTTTTGCACAGCCTCGGATGCCGATGCGAATCTAAGTGAAAGCTGTGTCACCAGGCAGATTGACACAGGCTGTTCACTCCGTCCTTGGGCACCACAAAGCTCAGCTTGCTCTAAAACAGGGCTGGCTCAGCCAAGTCTGTGGCACAACCAGAGAGGTGGCTTTGGAGACCATGTCAGCATGCTCAGTTCTGGTCCCTGCTGCTTGTTCCTACCTGCATGCCACACAGAACTGTCCCTCAGCTGGGTCAGTGCAACTGGATTAGGGAAAGGACCAGCCTAAACTGATGGCTTTTTTTCCTTCTGTCTTTTCCTCTCAGCTCTGTCTCTCACGCAGCCCCGCTGGTGAAGGGTTCTAGAGAGCAAACAGGCCGCCACAGAGGTGGAAGAGAAGAGTTTCTTCAAGTTGACATCACTGCCAAAACCCCTGTGCTTGGTGTGCCGTGCCAAGCCAGCCCAGTCCCAAGCGGACGGTGAAGCCTTACATACGAGCTCTGCTTCAGCTCCATTGAGCCACAGCTCCGCTGTTGCCATCTGCCGCGTGCCCAACTTGTCTTTCAGCCTTTGCACTTGGATGCTGTTCAGCTTCCCCTCCTCATCTCGGACCTTCAGGAAGAACAGGGACAGGCCGCTGGAACCCTAAGGCCATTAAAAAGGTGTAGAAAGAGAACTTCATGACAATGAAACTTGGAAGTAAAGGAAAGCCCCTGCTGTTCCCTTGTCAAACTGACCTGTTTTACACGTCCTTCAGCATTGACTACCCTGGCCAAGGTTAACGCCATGTCAGAGTCAGCAGCTGATGTAAACCATTTAAAACCATAGAGACGATATGTGCCATCTGGCTGCTTTCTGGCCACTGTCTCAGTGCCGTTAGCTGCATGAAAGGAGAAGATCATCTTGGCTTTATGGCAACTTCTGTATCAATCAATGCTGATTTTATGGTTTAAGCAGCAGCTCTTTCAAGTCCCTTCTTGTTATCAAGATGGAGTATGGCTTAGCTGCTAATCTCCTTCATTGACCCTAGATAAGAAATGCAGCCAGAATTAAGTACTAGAAAGGAAATTCGCTCTGTTTAACTGTGAGCCTTTCCAGCAATCACTCCAGACTAACAGCTGGTAATGGCAGTGCTTTGTAAGCACAATGAACCTTGGTGTATAATCCAGTGCCTCCGTCTCTTTAGCAGCCACCACTGCCAAGAACAGAGGGTGCTGCGGAATCAAGAGTCCTGCAGTGACGCACATCTTTCGCTCCACAGCTGACCCTTGCGCTTTTTCCACCAGGAAACCAACTGCAGCTTCAGCAGATGCAGCTGACTCCCCTTCCACATTTCTGTCCCCACAGTGGAGTTCTGAGGTTTCCTGGCCCATCATGTTATTACTATCGTTAGCCAAGGAATAAACGTTGAAGGCCAGGAGCGTTTCTCAGTCCCAGCTAGGATGGGTCTGACTGTCACACTCAAGGTTCAGGTTACCGAGCTAGACATCAGTGTGTTATCTGTGCGAGGAGCACAGCTCTGCACCTGCCTGCATGTACAGCATGCACCAGAGGACAGACACTGGGCCTTTTGTTGGTTAAGAAGCAGAGCAATGCAGAGGACTTGGATGATGTCTGCTGAAGTTTCCTAAACCAGTTACTTGGCTTTGGAAGCAACCCCCTACCCTTCATTTTCTCAGCTCTCGCTAACACGTCCAGCTGCTGCGGCGGCCACTTCCCACCTCAGAACACGTACCCACATCAGAGCCTCCCCTGCGCTCCGTCATCCACTGGCCAGAGGTCCAGAACTTTGTGGGGTCTCGGGATGTCAGATGGTCAAAAGCATCTTTCAGAGATCCAGGAATACCTAGTGACTGTGGGGAGGGAAAAGAAATTAAGATCATCATAATGTAGTAGATGAAATGAGGCAGCTGCCGTAGCTAACACTGGTGTGTTGTAGGCTCAGAAGGGACAGTCTGCAAGCAGGCGAGCGGGGCACTGGGTGTCCTGCATCTGCACGTACCGTTGAGTCTGACACTGCCCGGCTCCTGCAGCGCCGTGCAGACAGAAGGCACAGACTTGTGACACAAAAGGGAATGCTGAGCAGCCTCACCCCCCTCGTGTTTCTGCACCGCTAGACATCTGGACAGAGAGCTTTCAAAACAGCACGCGTGCCAGGATATCGGCATATGCTCACTTGGGCTGGATGTCACCAGCACCACGGAGCTGCAGGAAAGAGGTTTTTTCTTTTTATAGAATTAAAATGGCCAGGGCTAGCTTTTCTCTGCACCTTGCATAGCCAGTGACATAGTGCAAAGGGTGTTGCTAAGATGCAAATTGTCGGACAGGGAGAGTGTTGCTGGCTTGGTTCATTTACATCAAGTATGGGTCTGGCCCAATACGTTTAACTGCCACTCTACAGAAGGAACAGGAAAACAAACTATCCTCTAGTAAAAACATATGGGACACCTTTCTAACTACCTGCAGCAGCGCAGGTGTCATGTGCAGCAAAGGCCTTATTGTCCACAGTGTTGTAAGTGAATATAAAAGCTCTCTTTGTAACCAAAAGGCTTTGTAACTAAAGGAGAAAGGCAGTGGGAGGTGGAGCGGAGTCGCAGAGCAGGGAAGGGCTGTGTCCAGGGCCAGATCAGCTCCCCTCATGTGCCCCCAGGCACCAGCTGAGCTCCTACCTCAATAACTTTGGCTGCCCCATCAGTCATGGCCAGTGGACAGTTGAAACCTCCAGAGGAGCTTGAAAATAAGTACAGTTTGACAGCCTGATACATTCGGCTAGAAAGGAAAAAACAAAACAAGAGTGAAAACAGGTTACGCAGCAGTTCAACAGCAGGAGGATAAAACATCTTGAGTAGGAAGAGAGGAACAAAATACAACCAAACCAGGTGAGAATCAGACTGCTCATTTCTGAGAGGGCACAAACTGTTTCAGACAGGAAGAGAGAAGAGGAGCAGCAGTTTCTCAGTCCCACAGGGACTGCCAGTGCGAGGCTGGGTGGAAGGCACTGCCCGCCAGCTGGTGTACATTAAGCGCAGTTTTAAAAAATAACTGTGGGTCTGGCTCCAGAGGCTGGAATACGATAAAACTGCAAGTAAAATCACAGACCTTTAGCTGTGTTACAGATAACGCCTGTAAAGCTGGAGCAGTGCAGGAAACTGCAAGGCCCCAGAATCAGGAAGGTGACTTCAAACAACATTATGATCAGCTGTAGGCCATTAGTCACGGCTTATCATTGCCGACGTGGAACATCACAGCGGCCAGACACTGCTGGTCGGTACAGCAGAAGCTGTGCTTAGTCCATGCATCATCTGTTACCCATTATACACCACGAAGTTCAGTCCTACAAGATGCTGAATACACCTGCTAAGAATGACCAGGAAGGCCCCAAGTCATTCCCATTCTCCCCCAGTTACCTCCAGTTGGAGTATCTTCTCTCATAGGCCTCAGCAACCAGCCCCTCTTCTGCTGCAATCTCCTTCATCCTCCTCCAGGCCGAGCAGGTGACGATGCGATCCACCCGCTGCCCCCAGGCATCGTACGGCCAAAACACGGGGGGGTTCCACTCGCATTCCCACGCTAAAGGTTGGATCTTGGTGAGTAGGCGGTTTCCAAATCTCTCCAGGTCCTGGTTCACCTCCTGCAGGACCTGTGAAGAAACAAGAAGAGCCTTCAGCACAGCCTTGGAAGGCGAGGAGCCTGGAAAGACAAAGGACGGACCATATTGTCCCGCAGTGCTGGTGGCCTCTTGCCACCTGGCCCTTCCATGCGTTCCATAATGCGGCAGGACAGCTTGTCTCTCAGCCTCTGCTGGCACAGCTGTGCTCAGCTGTCACTTCTTTTTTTTTTTTTTTTTTTTTTTNTTTTTCCAAATACTATTTTCAAGTTCCTTTTGGCAGCACCTCTGAGTTTTACAAAAGACAGAAGAGCTTTTGTATCAAGGCTGAGAATTGCACAGATGGACATGAGCAGGGGGGTTGGACCAGACGATCTCCAGAGGTCCTTCCAACCTCAGCCGCTCCGTGATTTACTGCTGGAGAAGAATGCCAGGGGAAGAGCTGCCAAAACCAGAAAGCCTGCATCTGTACAGGAAAACTTCCACTGGGCTCAGCACTTACCTATCAGATCAGAAAAGGAGGGATGGCGCAATCATTTGAGCTTCAGCCTGGCACCCAGGGTGTCCAGATTCAAATTTCCACCCTGCACCCAGCTTCCCAAAGGCCCTGGATAAGGATTCTGGTGTCCTCCTCTCCGCCAGGCTGGGCAGACTTGGACAGGATGGTCTGTCTGTAGCTAATGGGGGGGAACTGGCCCCCACAGAGGAGCAATTCCTTCCAACCCTCTCAGACACCCATTTTAAGGTGACAGGAATTGCCTCCTGCAAGTGCTCTTCCCTGCCTGTGGCCAAAGCCCAGCGAAGTTGCCTTAGATTTCAATAACCTGACTTATAGATGATTAAAATTGGGCCAGGTGGAGCCAACCTCTAGCACTGTTGGGCTTTCATTAGCATAAATACATCCAAGACTGTAATGAGGGTCACAGAAGCACCTGTGCTCCCATTACAGGAATATTTTTTGCCGTTCTTCGCCCACTCAAGAGATGCCCATTTCCTCAATAAAACAATCATGGAGATGAATGCTGCATTTGCTGCACCCAAAATGGTGCGATTATAAAACACATTAATTTGCTGTTGATGAAATACAAACACCGCTTCTTCCTTTCCCTGCCTCTCCTGTATTGACTTTTCATTACGTTACATCCATGTGACTGATTCTTTCACCGCTCTGCCGTTCAGCAGGTGTAATGAGGATCCAACACGTGCTCTCCGGTTCATGCTCTGAAAGTCTCTATCCTCAGACCAGCCTGTTTTCCTTCAGGTGAATGGGGAAATAGTGTTAAAAATCACAAAACAAGCCAAAACCATGCGTGAGAGCCCTGTCAACTGGTATGGGTCACACCGCACTCCTGTTTGCTTGTGGTGGAGCTCAGCTGGGATGGGTGAGCGCCTCGAAAGCTTATCGTATCTCGACAACAATTTGAAGGTTGTTTTAGAGGCATAACCTAAGGATTCAAGGTTCATGGACTTTGCTGATCTCTAAAGCACAAGAATATTTCAACTATTTACTTGGTAGTTTCTTGAGGGCAGAAGAATATGAGTCTACCACAGATCTTCGGTCAGCGCACTGCAGTGAACTCAAACTACAACAGTCCCTTCATCTCATCCACATTTTCTAAAAAATCCCAGCTACCCAGCTGTGAGTTCATCCCCTGACCACAAAGAGCCTTATAAACCATTGTGTTACCCGAGTGAACGGGTTTATTTCCAAAGTACAAGAACAAAATCGGAGCTCCTACGTTTGTGACTGCTGAACGTAACACACCGGGGCGCTCCAAAAAACATACACAGGGATGTAGAGGGGGCACCTGTGAACCATCAGGGTCAGGGCTCACGCCACTACCCAGAAGCATCTGCTGGGTGGTCTCCTTCACCTCATCTGTCCTTTGATGTCCCATCGCACATTAAGAGTGCAAACAGATGACCCTTTAATATAAAGGACATATTTTCAGGGGGATCAAAGACCAACAGATACCTCTCCAGAGCGCCCAGAAAAAGCAGCTGCTTTCTTCTGCGCTCTCCAGAAATCGTTTTCAAACACAGAAATCTTTTGCCCCATTCCAGGAAAATGCTTGTGTTCACCGCTGAACACAGGTGATCAGCACAACAGGAATCAGCGCAGTGTCTGCCTCAGCGGGACACAGAAAGCACCATTCACGGCTGCTCTCCCGGAGAGCCCGGTGTTCGCAGGCGGAGCGGCGGGTGCTGCGGGGAGCAGGGAGCGCTGGGCTCTCCCTTCCAGCGCCGAGGCAACACTGCCCCGCTGGGACCGAGCACAGAAACGTAACACAGATGCTGCTGATTCTCCCAGTAGATTTTGCAGCCGCTTTGACTCTTTGGGGAAGAATCGGAGAGCAGCTCTCAGCCTCGGCAGAAGATATCACTGATCCTTTTGTTCTTCTGGACACCTGACTCACGCATCTTCCAAAGGTGCAGATGAGGTTCAAGATCTTCATGGCTGCACAAACACATGCTCCTTTTCCCCAGCTTCTCTTCTGGCAAGAAGGCCGCAGCGGTGCTTTGAGAGACGTCATTCTTGTCTTTCGGGACAGCTGGGACAAAAGCAAGCTCGCAATGCTCTTACTACTTACTGACCCCTGTCTGCAAGGGCTCACAGACTTGGTGACCCAGCAGTGGCGGGAAGAGTGTCACTGAGAACCAGGTTTTGCCCCTCCGCTCACGCTTCGCAGATCATTGCACGGCTTGTGGAATAAATCATGGAGAGACGTCACTCCGTGAGACCTGGTCCTTGAAAAGTGGGAAACTGTTGTGGCCCTTGGGGTGACAGCAGAGGAGAGTGAGATGAGCCGCATCCTCCCAGAAGTTCCTGTAGGACCAGACCTCACAGAGCAGAGACGCACGGCTCAGTGTCTCCCCCCGCCTTTCTGCACCCCTGATTCTGTGCAGAGCCTTTGCTATCTGTAAATCAACCCAGAACAGCCAACGACCCGTGCTGACAACAAGCAAACCCCAACGGGCCTTTGCATCCTCTTGAGTGCTCAGCTGGGAACAGCCCCATTCCCTCAGAAAGGAATTTCCTTAAACCCCCATTCCCCAGGGAGGGACTTGCAGCGGAATTTGGAAACACCTTAGTTTTCTCCCTTTTCCGAAAATTTCTTACTCTAGATAACAATAAGCACCCACACTGACAATCCCAAAACAACCCTCTTGTTTCAACACCCAGACCAGTCCCTGGCGTCCACCGAGCCCTTTCTGTTTCTGTTTATGTCCTGGCAGCATTTTTCACCCCTGCACTGATTCAAAGAAAATAAATTTTAAAGAATGTTGATAAATTCCCCCAAGTTAAGCATTCGAAGGCACAAAAGGGCTCAGAGAAATGTTCAGTTCACAGTCTTAAACAGTGACCTAGCCAGAATTGTGTGTACGCACAGAAACACAAACATGCACGTCAGACCTGGGGAGGAAGGTGAGTTTTCAAGTAACTCCGGAGCAAAGCGTCTTCCAAATACTGGTTCCCAGTCTCAGGCTGCTCTTGGAAGAGAGTCTCAGTTTCTCTCCTTGCAAGGGGTGTTTTCAGTTCTTCTAACCGTTGTTTCTCCTGCGTGCCCTGCCCCGCAGTCGTGTTGACTCCTTTGGGCGCTTGGCCACTCTCCCAACAGCGACGCGGCTGCCAGGGCTTGCAGGTAGCGCTGGGTCCCCACCAAGGCAAGCGACGGGGAAACATGATCCTGCAAAGCCCCGAGCGTGTCACACAGCGGCTCGCACCTCCAGACCCTTCTGGGGTTGACGGCAGCACCAATCCTCGTTTGGTTTAATGTTGTGAAGCTATTCTTGAAAAAGCAATTATGTCTTCTCCCCTCCCTCGGGGAGGGGCTTTCCAGCAGCTTGTTGTCAACCCAACTAGGGAAAAGGTTCTTGGAAAGAGATCAGAAAATGGCCTGGAAAAACACAAGTACTCAGAAAACATGGTGTCCTCCCCTACTACCCGGGCAAACCATCGTAACCAGTCCGACCGGCATTTCCAGAGCTGGGGGAGAAAGGGGTTGTTCCCACCAGTGTCCCCCTGAATTGCCTGGGATGATAACAGGGGAGAGATAAATTAAAAAAAAAATACATTTCCTAATCTAAAGAATGACAAAATGCTTGACAATAGGAAGAAATCATTCCGGCAGGTTATTCTGTAAATAAGTTACTGGTGAAATAGCAAATTCATCCTCTTTGCCTGGGCTATAACAGCAGCTGCAAAATAATTGGTCTCTTATGAATTCCTGATGCCTTTGAGCTGGGATGATATTTAGTCTCCCTTTCCTGATGCTTTTGAGCTGGGATGCTTCCCTAGAAAGTACCAGAATATTCTGAGAACATATCTCCTGGCTGAGTCATTTAAAACCCGCACCTGATTTTGGGTGATGTGCTTCTAATGAAAACAGTGCTTTACTTTAAAAGAGATTTTAAACAGCTGTGATACCCCCCCACTGCCCCTGCCATGGCCATGCTTCTGTTTCATTCCCAGGGTCACTTTGTTCTGCTTGAACTCCCAAGGTGCAGCATCGAACCGCTTGCAGGGCCGGGGGAAGGACACAGAAACATCCCCTTGGTCCTGTGCAGCGCCGTTTCAGCGCTCTCAGGACGCTACTGCTGCCGCCAAACGGTTTTATTAAGCGGCTCCCGCCGGCCGCTTCTCCTCAGCCGGGCCCGCCATGGCGCAGGCCCGGGCGGGAGGCGGGCCGGACAGGCCGCACAGGCCGCAGCCGCACAGCGCCAGCCCCGGGACGGGCGGGCAGACCCGCCCTCCCGCGGCACCGAGGCCAGGGGGAGCGGAGCGGCAGGGGGAGCCGGGGCTGGCGGCGCAGGTACTCGGAGAACCCGGCCCGAGCAGGGGAGGAGGCGGCGGCTGCGCCTCAGGGAACCCCAGCGCCTCAGGGAACCCCAGCGCCTCGGGGGCTCCAGCGCCTCGGGGGGCAGCAGGTGCCGCCGGGCGAAGGGCAGGACCCGGCCCCGGGTGGAGCCCGGCTGGGCCTGAGCTTCGATTAAAAAAGAGAAATAGAAGAAAAAAAAAACAAAAAGAAAAAAAACCCACAAGACACCCCCAAAAAACCCAACCAAACCTTTAAAAATAACATTTGGAACCCCGAGTTCTTTTTTTAAGGCCTGCTGCAGCCTCACATTGCCCAAAACAGGGCATAAGGTGCAGTTGGGGTGTGGGACTGAGGGGTGAAGTCCCTGGGGAGGGATGGGGGTTCCAAGGCCTGCGGGAGCTTTGGTGTCTCACAGTTTAATATTAATTTCCTGGTACTTGGCGATAAAATGGCTCCAGGGCGGGAGAGCCAGGGCAGCCCCTGTCCTGAGGAGCAAGGCCGGGCTTGGCCGAGACAAGGTGGTGATGCTGAAGCCTTTCTAGATCCCCTGTACCGAAACAACCAGGTTGGGGCGGATAAGCTCAGCCCAAGTGATGTTTCCTTTGCACAGTAAATCAATTATAGGTGTAATGTGTTGTAGAAAACGTGTTTTCTTATCTCTCTGGCTTGCTCAAATCAGCTTTATTTAGCTAATAACCTCATGTTGGAATAATGCCTTTGTCTGCTTTAATTGCATTCTGGTCCTGTTCACTGTGCTTTTCCAATCGTGGCTTTAAAAAAAATACTTGCCTAGAATATTTAACGTATTAAAAATTTTGCAGGTGTATATTTGTTTAATATACTCTTATAGCTGTAATCTGTCCTCATTACTAAATGAAGTGCTAAATTTAGCATAAAAGCTGGCAACATGTTCCAATCAACATGTCTTAATGACTGCCAGCAAATGGAAATGAGGCTTTCATGGTAAAAAAGCTGAAAAGGTACAAATGCAGAACAAGATTAGATCAACTGTTTTGATGAAAGTCCGCTGCTCACTGCATTAGGTCGTGATTTAAATCAACCCGTTGTGTTTATGCTATTATTTTAATTGTTAATAGAAATATTGACGAGCTGCAGACAAGGCAATGCTTCTCTGGGGACCGGTTTGTGGTGTTTCCTTTCCTCAGCGTCTCCCCGTTAGCAGCTCCATGGTGAGACCTCCCAGCAAGCCGTTTGTCAAGCCGGTTAACGTGTGCCTCGTTAATTCCAGCTAATGGAAGTTTTTAATCAAGGTGTCAGATGGTGCTAAATCAAGCACCTCACCAAAGTGCAGAACATGTAATGTCCGCATTATTGCCTTTATCAATCAGCTTTCCGTTCTTGTAAAAAAGATTTTCTTCTTTAATCCTGGTTTGTCTAACAAGAGCCACTTTTTTTTCCTTCTTCTTTTTTTTTTCCCTTTTTTTTTCCCCTTTCAAGGTGTCCCAGAAGAATCATTCCTTTATTCTGGCCGAGATCGATGTTCATGTGCTTCTTGCTTACTCTCGCTAAAATATTGGCTGCCACAGGCAGACTTCCAGTTCTCTCACATTCCCCCTTCACACTTTTTAATGGTTGTAGGAACTAACATTTTTTGGCTTGGAATATGGGAAATGCATTTTGATGCAGCGTCAGCTGACAGCAGGTACAGCTGTGGCTCTGAATTTCAAATACTATTGATCGTTTACCAGTGAATAAGGATCTTTCTCCCTCTGCAGGCTCTCAGTGCCATAGAGTATCTTTGCTTTGCTTTGGTGTAGCTGCCCTGGCTGGCAATTACCTTTTAGACCTGAGTAAGGCTGGAGAATCTAATTTTTTAGTTTAAGGAAGGTGAGAAATCACAATGACTCTGTATCTTCCAGGTGTCTCATGTATTTTTCTTTTTTATTTTCCTCGCAGGTTTTAATTACAAGTGGAAGGCAGGTCTGTGAAATACAAGATGGCTACTCAACAGCTTTTACAGACTAGGCAAAAGAAAAAGCCCTCTAAGGTAAAAACCTTGAAAAGCGATGGTACTGACAATCATATATCTCAGTTTTGGATGTGGCACAGCTGCCCCTGGTGAGGTGGGAACACCTTCTGTTGGCCACACTGTTCTTAGTTGGATTATTTCCCATTTAGTGTGTCCAGCACAGGGCTTTGACTTGTATCTGACTAAAGAAATGTGGGCTCATTCGGTGTGCACAGCGCTTTGTTAGCAGGAAGAAAAGCAACAAACTCATCAAGGAACTAAATTTAGTATGATTTCTGCCGAGATTGTTCATCTTAAAACCACACGGTGGTTACTGTTTACACGAGCTCCAATCGCAGACATGTACTGTGCACAACTCTGCATTAAAACCCCTCTGAAAAGGAGGTCTCAGAAGCAGCTGTGACAAGCAGGGGACACCACACCAGCACGGACACCGTTTTGGCTCCACAATTAACTCTGTAGAGTCAAACTGGCAGAAAACCATCCACTGTTTTATTTTTATTAGGGGGGGTTGGGTGGTAAGTGCCAGCTCTGGTGCAGTAGAGGGGGTGGGAGCGTTCGGCAATGACCCAAGGGGAGGGAACGACCAGTGCAGTCTGCAGCTGAGTGGATCATGCCAGATCTATCGATAGCTATCCTTAAAACATTTAATCCCACCCATACTAGACATGAGTCTTGCCTATGTAGTGCGAAGACCAGAGAAACGTTAAAATTACATTTCTAACTTCCCCTCTCCTTCCACCTGCTGAGGGTCGTTTCTAAATATGATCCCAGTGTTACGCTGAAACGCTGCTATTTTGGGCCTTGCCTTTCTTTTTCAGGAATCAGTGCTGTTCCCCACCACGATCGCTACGGAGCAGCAGTCGGCGGTGCTGGTGAAGAGGCTCCTGGCCGTCTCCGTGTCCTGTATCACCTACATGCGGGGCCTGTTCCCAGAGAGCTCCTATGGAACTCGCTATTTAGATGGTAACGCTTCCAGTTTGTGCTGAATTCTTATTTCTGTTAGCTATATTTGATCTATAATCTGCTTTATGGGTTAGTTTCCAGCTGCTCATATAGGGATGAGTTCGGTTTTTAGGAAGTTGGCTGACAGGCTGCCTGGCGTCTGGATGCAGGCGGTGATTCTGAGAGAGCTCGGAAGACAACCTGGAGCTATTGACAACTCATGGCTTTTCTGTTAGTGTTTCTTTTGGCTTATGATCATTCCAGCCCTGGGAATCAGGTCCCAGAGTCAGGACGGTGACTTAGAAATCTCTAAGTTTTAAAAAAATTGATTGGTGCGTTTTTTAATCCTTTGGATTTTTGAGCCCTTGAGGTTCGCGTTTTCAGCTTTCCCTGCAAGACTGAAAGTAGATTTGTCTGTTTTATTGTTTTGTTTGATTTCGGGTGGTTTTTTTTGTTTTTGTTTTGTTTTTTCTTCTGTGAAAATGATCTCACAAAACCATACATGCTTTGGGAATCAGGAAAAAAAAGATTTTTAAGGACTGAAGTCTTGTCATAGGATCACAAGAATTAGCGATGCTTTGATTCATCAGCATCTTTGATGTTCACTCAGGATGTGTTGGCGGGGTGTGAAATGTCTTTCCCTGCACTCTAGTCTGTTTCTGTGTTTTTGCTTATAGGGTTAATTGTCCTGAGATATGGTCACACACGCTTCGTACACTTGGTTGAGGGTGCAGGAAATCCCATGCTGGCTCTCGATCATGTAACCCTGAAAAGCCACTGGTCTTTGTAATCAAGTGCCAGATCTTTCAAGTGCCCCTTTGATCAAGGATGTTAACATTTGGCCTTCTTGCACCCTTGAGGGCTCTTTCGTTCAGTCCTAACGTGTTATTAATTCACCTCTTCATTTGCAGGATGGGTTTCCTCTTGTCATTTTGACTGCCTATAAACAGAGGTAGAAGGAACTGTGTAGAAAAGCTGAACAGAAATAGTTTATTCTGTCATTTACCTCATGTTGGTGAAGTCTGACTGCAGAAGTCAAGGTGGTGTTAGGGAATGATGAAATGAGTGGGAGTGGAGAAGAGGAGGGAGGAAAGGACAGAAGCTGGTGGCTTTAAATTAAGCCATAACTCTAGAACTTCTTCTGGGAGAGCCCAGAGCATCAGAGGAAAGTCTTGACATTTGAAAATGCAGCAATAAGCTTGTGTCAGCCCACCTGGGTCTGAGTGGAAACCCAACATTTCCGCTCAGGAAGGACCTCCAGATAACGCATTTTATCAAAAAAGGGAGGGGAAGAGGCTTAGTTTCAGTGTTTGCCCAACAGCACTGATAAGGATTGTAACTATGTGCTAAATCTGGTTTTGCAGACCTCTGTCTAAAAATTCTCCGAGAAGATAAAAACTGTCTGGGATCACTGCAGATAGTCAAGTGGTGAGTGAGTAACAGCGAAACTAAGACAAGATTGTGCTGAATAGCAAGACATCTACCCCTCGCGCTCCTCTTCTTCCTGAATTTGAAAATACTGTGCCCAGTAGCGCTGTCGGCTGTGCCAGCGCAGCTCCCGCTGCTGCGGCGGCCACGCTCGGCCCTGTGCGTAAGCGGGACAGAATTAGCTGACCGGGATCATGTGAGTTCAAGGCCTGCTGAAGTGTTGGCTGCATTGAGGTCATGGTCAGGCCCCAGGAGCACACACAGGCTGCGTAGGTACAGAGAGAGAGAGTAAAGAGAATCATGAGGTCGATCCTGTTGTTGTTTAGTCTTTTCTAATTTCACTTTTATTGATATAAGGATTCTTGCAGTTTTTTTTTTTTTTCAGTTTCTACAGTATTTTATCTCCCTGCATATTGTGTGTCTAAGGCCCGTACAGCTTTCTTGTGTGATATTTAGGGTGTATTTCAGAGTTGGCACGTTCCCAGCAAGCAGAGAGTCTGACTTTAATGCGTTAAGGAGATACCTGGCTGCACATCCTTTGACTCAAAGCGCAAATATCTGACCATCGCTACCTCCAGTAATATTTACTACTTTGACAAAGTCCATAGCTGTGAACTACGCATCAGATAACAAAAATTTACAAGACCAGACATGTCAGGCAACGTTCAGGTTGAAGTTTCAGCCAAGCTCTGTACGAGGCCGATGGAGCAGAGCGCTGCTCTGAGCCGGGTTTGGGCTGCGTGTCCCTGTCTTCTCAGGCTTTGAGTTATGGCCCTACAAGTATAAACGATGCACAGATGCAGAGGGGAGGATGGTGCCATTATGATCATTGACCTGAAAAGGACTTTACGAGCCCAGAATGTTGCTAGCTGTTTTGTCTTAATTCCAGAAAAAAATGCACTTTAAACTATATCTAATGGGTGTGTGTTTACAGATCAGGAGATAAATGTTGCTGGTTACTATTAAGATGTTTTTCCCTTGGCAGGATTCAAGGCTGTTTTGATGCTTTGGAGAGGCAGTATGTAAGTTTTTTTTTCCTGTTTTTTAATGGAGTTTCCAATTTCTTCATAAAGTATGGACAAAATTATCTTTCCATTCCTGTTTTCTATTGCTGTGGTGATCTTGCATGCACACAACACACTTTTAAAGCTGTGGGACAGGGGAAGACCCTGCCCTGAATATCTGCATGTGAGATTTGGCATTCTAGTCCTTGAGCCCAGTTTTTGATGGCTGTTGCTCTCTAGGTTTGCCTGTACATGGTGTGAGAACTAATTTGCAGCCTAAGTGGATTTCCTTTAGTTCTGTGTTGTACATTTGCATTCTGGATAGAAACACAGCCAGTCAGAACTGAGATCCTGATCTCCATGCCTGTTTCCTTGAGAGAGGTTCTTTTCTCTGCTTCTACTTTCCTTCACTTCCTTTTCCCCAGTCTTTTCCATCTTCTCATCTGCTCTAACCTTCCTGGCTTTTCTCTCGAGTTCAGCATATATTACTTTTTTTGGAAAGGAATTCATCAAGTAAGGTATATAACCAGTTCCATGACAAAAATCAGCTAGCACGTAATCATATTCCATGCTGATTCTCACATAAAAACTGCTCTGCACAGGAAAAAGCCCCAACTGTTGTCATCTCTGTCAGCGCTGTTCGTCAAACCAGCTCTCATCTCAATCAGATGGAGTGGTGTTAGTTTTGGCACTGATGATCAGGCGGGCTTATACATCAGCACAACTGTCGGTGTGGATAAGATAATTCAAAATGTTGTGAACTCCGTTTATTGCTTGCTGACAGTTCTAGGAGGTATTTAGTCCTGTGCTATTTTGGGGAGACATAAATTAATTATTTTACAGGGATTACAGGAAAAAATGAAATATTTAATGCATATTCTAGGGTTGTTTTCAAGAGTTGTCCCATGTACATTTTCTCGTTGTAGGATAAATCAAATAACTTTGAGGGGGTTTCATAGCAGAGAGCAAATATTAGTTTTCACTAGGGATGGGTGCTCTTGTAAAACAATTTTCCGTTGGTGTAGCCTTTGGGGATTTGTTTGGGAAGAGCCCCAACAGAGAAGTCAGAGCGCCCAGTTGTTTCCCGGGGAAACTGCGAGTCAAGCCAAGCAAACTGGCCACTAGGTGTTGCTGATGCTGTGCTGTGAAGCGTCTGCATAAAGGTTTTAATTTCTCACATGTATCTATTCCTTCACTGTATGCAGGCTGTTAGATTTCGAGACGTCTTTGCTTTCTTTGCCCACTAAGGTTGGATTTTGATTTTGTGTTTTGTTTCCTTTTTCCCCTCTGTAGTTACACATTGCTGTCCTCGCAGTAAGTAGATGAGCACAAGGCATTTTTCTTCCCCTACCCTGCTTGAAAAGAGAGATGGAGTCAAGGTTGCGTCAACCCATTTGTGCCTTTTCTTTTAAAGGGAAGTCAAAATGTATGTGGGTTTTAAAAGAGCAGTGACCTTTCTTCAATGTGGTAAATATGACCCTCCTAGGCTGCTTGGGAATATTCTCGGTATGTCAGGCCTCTGGCTAAGGCCTTACGTGCACCCTTGAACTCCTGGAAGCACTTTTGCGTGCTTCGTGTCGTCACTTCCTGTAACCTCTTGCCTCCACCCTTGGAAGCTGCTGTGTCTTCTGCATTTCCCTCTGCACAAGAGTCCTGCTTATTAATCTGATAGCCAAAAACCCACATGCTGGTGGTTACGTAGCAGGTCTTTTGCCTCGGTCTTTTGTAAAGCCCCAAGAGCTATGCAAGGCACCTATTCTGTGCATAATCTGAGTACGTCAATCTCAGGCATCAAGAGTTGCCTGTGAGGATTGGAATGGGAATTAACCTCATTCCTCCACAATTACACAGATGAGTGTCTTCTACCTGTCTTTGAAGTGGTAAGTGTTGGCTGCTGATAGAGGAAGGCTGTTTCTCTGCCATTCCTTTCTCTGATCCCACGCTAAAGATAGTACAAACTCTCCTGTAAAATGAAAATATCATTGTTTAGCCACTTTTCAGTGGTTCAAGTTATCCATGGGGAGAATGCCCTCACTGTGCTTTCTTCTAACAGATTTACACCAATCCCAAGGAACCGGAGGTAAGAAAGAGTCTTAATTAATCTTTGAGGCCACCGAAGGCATGGGTGAGTAGATTTGTATTCAGAGTGGACTTGTAGGCTTAAATTCTACCCTGACCTAGCTGCGTGGTGACCCCATTTCTCTTCTTCTGCCTTCAGTGCAGAATGACAGCTCAGTGAGCTGGACTGTGATCAAACACTCCCACCAGGCACCAGGCTCTGGGCCTTTCCAGGGCCTCCAGCAGGGATGTTAACAGGCAGCTAATGGGCACATTGGCCATTTTGGTTTTCTTTCCTGAAGAGAAGAAATGGGAAGTTCAAAATAATTCTTTTATGAACCGTCTATTTAAGAGCAGTGTTGAAAAGAGCTGGGTTTTTTGTGCAGATTCAGGATAGAAGTCATTAATCGCTTCAGACCTGAGGTGTATGAGTTGTGTAGAGCCTGTACTCTTCTTTACAGTGTTCTTTGTGTTTCTATTTTGTCTATATGTAGCTGAGGGAGGCATACTGGGTAGCGTGGTATAAAAACGAGATTGTGCATCCAGGCTGTGTCCAGAGAGCAGGTGCAGAGAGCGGCTGCAGGATCTTTGCTCGCCTGATTGCGGTTCTGCTGTGTCGCACCTCAGCATCTGGGAGAGAGCAAGAGCTTAGGCCGTACCAAAGCTGGGATTTATAAGGAAGGCTCAGAGTTAAGGGCTTAGCTCAGTTCCTACTAATCAACCTCATTGTCTCTGGAAAAAGTGAATTACAGGCGTGGAACTGGATGACAATAGATCCCTTGTGGTGAAGTGGTCTGTTCTGCCTAATTATTTCATTCTCTAGAATCATGGCACATCCTTTCCTTTAAAATGGAAAATCATGTAGTTTTTTTATATCCCTTGGGAAACTCTGAGACCACTGAAATTCAACAACTTTTGCCCATGTAATATTAATAGTGTCTGTATTTTCTAATAAGAAGAGTCTTTCAGGCCCCTGTCTCCCTACAGAACACCGGGCCGGGCTTCCTCGTGCATCACCGTGAAGCTTCTCATATTTTCCCTTTTCGTAAGAGAGGACACACGTACGTTGTGATGGTTGAGTGGCCCCGGTGCCTTGTTAGAGATTTAGGCTGGGGACTCGGGCCCACAGAGGAAGTGGAAGGAGGAAGCAGGAAGTTTGTAATATTTTTGTGATTCTTTCAGCGCTAGGTAAGCTGTGGTTGTTACGAAAATTTGCCAAAGCCCGTGCAAGCAATAGTAGAGTTAAAATTGTTGTTGTGTCATTAAATTAATGTTGTGCTCTGGCCTATAGTTGTAACAGGACACTGCTAAGTTCAGGACGCGTCTTTACAGTTGTCACTGAAAGAAACCTGTTTCTTCTTGTCCTCTCTCGTTAAATCTCTAGACAGTGACTGAACTGTACCAATTCAAATTCAAGTACAAAAAGGACGTGCCCCAGATGGACATCATCAGGTAATGCTTTGGTTTTATTTCTCGGAGTTACACTGTGAAAACTGCTCTTGATGCATTAAGAAGAAACTGCACTTTGTGATTAAGAGTGTGTCTGAGTCGCTGAGCAGCTGTAAACGTCATCAGAGTTGAGGATGGTCGCCCAACAGGATATGAACTGTCGAGCTGATGAGTGGAAAAGCTGTTACGTAGCACAGCGAGGCACGTCAAGTGCAGTAGCACTGAGTTAAGGACAGTTTACAGAAATGGTGCCTAATCGGGGCAGCGGTGCAGAAACCGGCACTGGTTGAGAGCTTGCTGCTGTCTCAACTAATACTGAGCATTCTTCCACTTTCATGGGACAGCCTGGTGCTCTCACCTGAAGCTTTTGCAGGTTCGGTCCCTTTCACCATGATCCTGCACCCAGGACTTTTTTCCTTGGGCATTTTGTGTACATGGATTCTGCTTGAGCAGTCTTGCGTGGGTGACCTGAGAGAACTTTTGCTTATGCAAAACGTTTGGCAGGAAGCAGCAGCTTTTTGCATCTTTTTGGCTCTGTCTGTTAGATATTTAAAAGCTGTGTTTAGTAGGCCATAATCCTGTCCCGTTTAAAATAAATACTATCAAAGGCCGCTGGCTATAACCAAAGCAAAGGAAAATAATTAACCCGTTTTTAGTTTGCTTCTGCAGTCGTCCTTGGTGAAAGATGGATTTTTGGGCCTTGGAACCTGCCTGTACAGCAAGAGAGCTCTCCTGCCTCGTACGCTTCTCAGGGAACTCCTCAATGCTCCTTTCGTGTGCCATTGGCCACTCATTCTCTAAACACTTCCACATAGTTTGTAGTATGTGGCAGAGTGATTTTCTGTTGGGAAAATCTGAACTATGAGTCTGGAGTGTCCTGTTGACTGTGCTCTGTGCTTTGAAGCTGCTGTCAGTTTTCCTCACCATGCTGAGTGAGAGAGGATTTGCAATCTGGGAGACAATAGATGGCTCTTGAGTACTTTTTTTTAATTTGCCCTACTCAGATCAGTCATTAGTTCCTAGAAATAACACCAGTATCCAGGTAAAACTTGGCATCTCTTGGTGTCACCATACTGACCCAGAAGAAGCGAAGTATTTTTACTGTTGTCATGTGCAACCTCTGGGTTACTCATGCCGTGAGAGCTGTTTTGTAGGTCTGCACCATCGTATCAGAGCGGTGAAGAGCAACTTTCTCCTAGATGGTCTCTGCCTTATTGCAGATGGATTTTGAGGAATTCCTTGCCATGGATCCCAGTCACTCAGAGAGATTCAGTTCCTCAGCTTCTACCTTTTGACAAATCCCTGCGTCAAATTCACGATATTATTCCCGTATTGAACCAGTACTTGACCTGTTAATTCCAATGGAAGTCCCATCTCTTTTTTGTTTGTACTCTTTCCCCTTACCATTGCTATTCCACTAATCCCAAGACTTCTAAAGGTGATATGTGAGAGAAGGCCTCTTTACTCTGCCTTAGGCATTACCAGCATTTGTCCTCTCGCTTGATATACGTGATGATCACAAAGCTTGATGTACGTTTCTGAACGTACAGGATTTAATCTAATAGCACAATGTGCTCAGCACAGAGTTTTATTGGTGGTTTGGAGCCAACCAAACCATACCCAGCGTACCCTGGGAATTCGAGCTGTTCTACAGCCGCTCGGTTTTCATGACGAGCCAAGAAGCTTCAATTGGAAGGGGAAATCAAGTCTTAACAAAGCTGTTCCTTCCAGTGCTTTAGTCAGTTCAATTCAGCCCTGGGATCCTCTCCACTCTCTTGGGTTGCTTAGAGCTTTTGAAGCGGTTTGGGGTGATCATTGAGGGACCGTCCAGCCTGGATAGTGTCAGCCACCTGCAGTGATCTTCCAAAGATGTCATGAGGTAGCTACATTTTTTTAAGGCCCCTTCTCATTGAAATCTAAGGAAGTTTAGGTTCCTTAGTCACGTAGTGATTCATCTAGTCCATCTTCAACCATCTAAAGTTAGCTGGCTGATCTAAGCCGCTCATCTACCTCTGTAGTCAAGAGAAACAAACTCCTCCGGAGGGCAATTCATCCCACTCCTATCTCAGTCTAGACGCCTTGCTGAGACCAGCCAGCTGACATTTGGATGGCTGAAGGAGGTGAGAGGAATGCCCCTTAGTCACTTTTGAAAAATGTGCTTCTGAGCTAGTTTTTCTGACATGGAATTGAAGTGAGAGCATGCAATTCACTTCTCTTCAAGCTGCAAAATGGACTTGAAAATAGCCCCTGTGGTGAATCAGCTTTATATGGTATTCTCACCTCATTCCTCTCATTCCTGAAATTGCTTAGGTGAAAGGCACTTGTTTTATGGTCCTTCGATCCAATTTAATCATGTTCAAACAAGTGAGTCATGACATTTGGATAATGGGGTCCATTGCCCCAGCTGCAAAGGCTGTTCAAATGTAAATGCCGGGGCTCTCGGTTTAGAGCTGTTATTTTGCTGATGCCACCTCATCCCTGGAGTCTGTTTCACTTCCCTGTTGATCTGGAAATTACATAAAGACATTGTAGCTGCTTTGCTGGTCATTTCAGACAAGTCAGTGGGCGCACTGTATTTATCATTAGGTTGTGAATATTCATGACTGAGGAAAACAAATCTGTTATTCTTCTTCCGATTGTAGCAACCAAATGAACTTTGTGAATGGGGTGTGCAGCGAGGACATCAAACAGGCCAGCAGGCTCCTGATCCGTAAACTCTACCTGTTAATGCAAAACCTTGGCCCGCTTCCCAACGACATCACCCTGACCATGAAACTCCTCTACTACAATGATGGTAGGTGGAGAACAGTGTGTGCTGTGGGGAAAAATTCCCTTCCCGTCAGTTGCTGTGCTGATCATGAGTCCCTGGAGGGCAAGTAAAGCATAGAAAGGTGAAATGGTAGAAGCTGTTAACCGATAACAGCAAGAAATGGTGTAAAACACAGTAAAACCTTCTGACAATCGGGGATGGCAGATGCTTTTTGAGAAGGGGTTGAACGTTTGTGTAAGAAGTACAGCCACGCAGTGTGAAAAGGAGACATCCTTCTCCTTCACAGTTCTGGTTTGGTTTTTGTTGTTTATTTGTTTGGTTGGTTTTGTTTGTTTGCTTTTTAAGGAACAGGCATCCTGCAGTTGTCAGGTTCTGCTCCAGAAAGTTGAGCGCATTAATGGTATCTCAGCATCCTAGAGTCATCGTTTCTTTGAGCTCCCTGATAACATTTGCTCAGCTCATTTTTTCCTTTGCATTCTCTCCCTTCTTCCTGAAAACAAACCAACCAACCAGAACATTTTTAGTAGTTGTTCTTGTTACTCATGGCTGGTGTCCACTTGTTCTTGATAAATCAGATTAAGGAGAGGTGGAACTTGATTTCTCTGACCTGAGCAGGTTCTTTCTCCCTGTGTAGTGACTCCCCAAGATTACCAGCCCCCAGGCTTTAAGGAAGATGAGAGTCCCGGTGACCTGCTGTTTGACGGCGATCCTGTCAACCTGAGAGTAGGGTCAGTCTCCACTGGGTTCCACCTCATGAAAGTCAGAGTTACCACGGAAAAGAAGAGAATAGAGACAATTGACAGCAACCTGATCCAGAAGAATGGCCCGACGGAGATCTCCCATCAAGGGTTAGACTGTGATGAAGAGGAAGAGGAGGGGAGCACAAAGGTATAGAAAAACAAACAAGGAAACAAAACAAAATAAAACCCCAACAAACAAAACACCAAACCAAAAATCCTACAATGTTTTCTCAGAGTTGTAGTTTAATAAGGGTTTCAGCTTGTGTAGGGCGGCAGCAGCGCTACAGCAGGTTGAATGCTGAGGCTGCAAGTCCATAGACGTGAAGCGAATTTAATTCCAGCCTATCCGCAGACTTAGTGAGTCTCGTGTGTTCTCCCAGAAGAGGGCAGTGATTGTACAGAGACACGCGACACACGTGCGTGTGCGCACACACGACGCATATGTGCGTGCACACGCGCAGAGTTGTGTGCAAAATGGAGAAAACTGAGAAAATTGCAAAGAGTTTTGCGTTTCCACTTAGTGTTTCTCAGGACTAAGCCATATATAGTTCGGTGGGATTCCTTCCCTGTACCTCCAGCCATTTAAAACTCACGTTTTGTCTAATTTGTCCAAGCCCCCCTCTGTGCTCAGTGGAGGAGGCATCTTTAGCAGGTAATTGAGATAATTTCCTTAAACACCAAGGTAGCCTGGAATGAATGGTGCTCTGGTGCTCCCTCCCCAAAATGATACAAGAGGCAGCCTGGGCTGGTAGCTCAGACTTGATTTAATTTCAGGTGGTCAGTGCCAGGGAATAAAGCCCAACATAACTAACTTCTGAAGATAGGAAGCTGTTTAGGTCAGAATTCTGTTTTTTCTTAGAAAATTTCTCTCTTGAAAGACCTACAGGCTTAAGAGAAGGACGGCCTGGACACAGAGGAGCTGTGAAAATCTCATCCCTGTTAGTGCTGGGTTTGTGCATTTCCCACCTTGGCATGTTTTTTTAGATTATGCTATTAAGACAGAATATCATTTGCTTTACAGAATCACCCTCTCCCTGTCAGAGCAGATTCAAAAGAGCACGGAGAGGACAAAAGTGACACCTGTCCAGCCTGGAAAACAGAAGCATCTTTTTGCACTCAAGATACAGGTAAATGCCCAGTTTCTAAACTGAAGGAGCTTGTTCTCGTGCCTTTATCTTAGGATAATATTTAGGTTTTCTCACTTACTGTGAAATGGATGAACAGAGTTTGTCGGGCTGCTTGAATTTTGTATCAGATCAGATTGAACTATAATAAAGGGCTGCTTGTATATGCTTGAATTATTAACAGAAACATTCAATTTTTTATCAGTATCTTTCCACCTCTTTACCTCAGCAGTTTTTTTCAGCTATGGAGGAAATGCACAGTTCATCAATACCGAGTTACATTATCTACATTTTCACCCAAGCTCTTTTCCTTTAGCTGTTACAATTTGATTTTGCGAATGCCTTCCATATGTGAAAACATACGTGAAAATACATGAAAAAAAGGCTTTTATCACTCTCCAATCAACCCACCTTCTGCCATACCATGCCGTATTTGACCTTTGAGGCTCTCAGCTATAGCCTGTGGAACAATACCATCTAGTGACAAAATGGTAAATAGCATTCCTGAGATCCCCAAGCAGTGGGATGAAGCGATGAAGTCACCTTTTCAGGTCCTTCCCCTTAGATTTGCCGATGACTAAGAAGGGGTGAACTCACACTGCCACCTTTTCCACTGTGGGGATAGTAACGGGATCTTCCTCCTCTCACCAGTTGCCTGTTTTCTTGAAACTGAGGCGCTTTGGGACCACCCTGTCAAATTTTACTAAAATTTTACAGCTCCTCTCCTTCCCCACACACCCACTGGATAGAGCACATGCAGGCCTAAGCCTTGTTTTCTTAGGAAAACAGGTTGAAATGGGGTTTAAGTTTCATTTACAGGACCTGCTGCAAGTTGATGTGTTGCACATCAGATGACGCTTTATTCTGAAATCTCTGTTTTCCGGGAATAAACTGACAGTGTTAGCAGGGCCTGAGAGCAAAGGATATGCAATTAGGATACACAATTTCAGATCAGGCGTGGCATCTTGCTACAGCTTCTGGTTTTTATTTCAATTAAATGTAGGGGTTTAACCTTAGAGGTAATTTTGATTTGATGCTTGGATTGTAGGTGGAAAGAAGAAGGTGGAAATAAAGGAGACAGGCAGGATGCCTCGCTCAAGGGCATCTCAGCAGGTGAGCACATTTGAGTGGCTCTGAGATACGCCAGGTAAGGTGGAATTCATTGCTGTGGAACGTTATGTCATCTGGGATGGTACAAGATTCAACTAATAAATGGATTTATTGTGCAGTATCAAAACACAGAGGCTACCGAGTATTATGGCTTGGGGATATAAGCATGAACTAGAAGCATTTAGGAAGAAACTTTCCATGGTCAGCTTATTTCATCCATCCTGTACAAGAATTTTGTCCCTTTCTCTGGAGCTGGCACTGTGAATTAGACAAACGACTAAATGTATCAATGTCCTAGCCAGGCTGGTTTACCTGTGTGTGGTTTTGGATTAAGGTTCTGAAATCACTACCCTGGTTTAGGTTTGACGGGTGTGTTTGTTGTCTAAGATGGTTTCCACCTCACCTTTCTTGCTTCCAGACTATCTTTTCATGTGAGTCACAGGTAGGAAGAATTATCCCCTGGAGGTGCAGATCTCTTTTTCAGTGGTTGTTGAGGCAACCCAAGGAGCTAGGGTAAACCAGACGTGTAATTTTAGATAAGTAAAGTTATGTGAAATTAATTCCATCCTGAAGGCTGCCTGGGCCAAACCCTGAGTCAGAATCAGAGCTTGAATTTGTGGGCTTGTGCAGAGGTTTTTTCTGTGACAGGGCAAATCTCTGAACACCACCAGACTTGCCACTTGATCCTCCTCCCATTCAAATTAGTTGAAAATCGTGTGAGCTCGAACGTTCAGAAACTGAGTCTTTACAGGGTAAGTTAATGAGAGTAGGAAATTGCTACTAAAATTTTCCCCGCCTCTGTTGAAAAGAATCCCGGGGTGTCTAACCCAGACGGCAACTGGAGACTACAACTTAACGTGTCATTCAAAAGGCATCTGTGAAGTATTTGCCTTGACTCTGGATCTTAGAAATGAACTTGTGTGCCTAGGCTGGTATTTTTCAAACTTTAACCACATTTTTTTTTGTGTCACATCCTCCAGTTTCCTTCTGATCATTGTTTATTCTGTCGTCTGTGTGAAAACAGGAGCCTTTTTTGTTTGTAACTCGTGGTCATCCCACTGATTCATGCTCTGACATTCTTTTGGGTCTGTCACGATTGTAAGCAGAGCACCAGACACCTCACTCTTGCAGCATGTGAATTCAATTAGAATTCGGTAGCAATAGTGAGAGTGTCTGAAGGTGGTGGAAACAGCATTCGTTGCTGAAAAATGCAAGAGTCACTTTATCCGTTGTATGTGCCCAAACACTTAAAATAAAAATAATAATCCCAAGCCCTCTGCCTAGTGGATTCTACATGACAGAGAGTTTTTTAATGTGTTCCTTGATACTATTTTTTAAACCATCATAGCTTAGAAGTTGGCTAATATTTCAGTCAGTTTAGGGAAAAACAAAGTCAAGTCAGTAGTTAAAAAGTGCAGATCATCATTGTAGAGCCAGTGCTAATAAAAATTTGACACTATTTTCCATATGAGAGGGACTTTCCCTTCTTTTCTGAGGGAAGTGGTTAAAACAAATGACCATTGTGTATTCCACTTGAATCAGGAAGCCAAACTGGTGAGTGAAGTTTGTCTTAAAAAATGAGGACAAGCTTGGGTGGCTGGGAAGTCTGAGTTGGGTGTTATCTGACAGGGTCAAGTGTAGGTAAGATGTGTAGAAGTAGTCATGTGCGAAGGCAAACACCTTGTTGCTCTCCAGGCTACAGTCAAGTAATAGCATTTTCCAACCGTCAGGCGTGTTTGGGAAGCTCTCTGCTTTAAGGGAGCTGTAAAGTCTCCGAAGTGACATTTTTTTTCCTCCTGAATTTTGGAGTTTAATGACATTGGTGTGTGAGGGGCCTTGGGCCATGGACATCTCCCTTTATTGGGGCAGAAATGAGCCCTTAGGCTTGCATGGCACTTGGCTTTGAGTGTTGGGAATCCACCAGGAGAAGATCCCTTGAACTAATTCGGTGAATAATTGCTGACATACCAGCGACGGTGTGAGCTGTTCAGCTCTCCAAGGAGCATCCCCTCAGGGATGGGGATTTAAAGGTGGCCAGTTTAACTGTCCAGTTAACCATTCAGGCCAAGATTTTCAGACCTAACTAAAGCAATTTGAAATGTCCCAGAATTTGTATTTGTGCAAGGATTTGATATTCAGGAAGTGCAGAGTTCAGAAATGGTACCCACAGGCACAAGCTGCTTTTGGAAATATGGATGAGCCCATTACTGCTCTTCATCTGCTATGTACTGCTTTATTCTTTCTGGTTCCTTGGTTATCAAAAATAAAACTCAGTTCCAACAGCACAGTTTTATTGGTCATTATCTTCCTGACCTATAGCTCTTCAGGAAAACCAGGAATGAAACTATTAAAGGCTTATTTTTGTCTAATCAACATCGGGAGATGCAGATCTGCCGAAAGAGGAGCCGCTGTCCCTGTCCAGGTAGAACTGTACCTGGTAACGGCCACAGTGAGTCTGTGACAGCGTTTCGCAGATTGGAGAAAAATGTACCTGTGCTCAACTGGCTTGTTATCTGCAATCTCATGATTGATGATACTTAGGATCAAATGAGAGGTTGCCCTTTCCCAGCAAAGCATCTCTGTACTTAATCATCCTGAGTTAGACACCAGCATGTAAATTAGCCTCCTCTGCTGACTTCAGAAGGGTTTTTCTGATTGCATCAGCCAAGGATTCGGCCCAACGTGCTCTCTTTATGCGTCCTGCTACTTTCTACTGGCGTTCTAGGAGCTGTGAAGAGTTGGGTAAAATAGGGAACTGCTGCCCGTTGCTTTAGCTGATAGAAATCTGCTGATGAGAATGGGGTTCTGCACTGAATTTAAGATAACTTCTTGAATTCTTCTGCATGCTCCTCTATCGTCTTGCAAATCCTTTAATGTTCTTGCCCTGCAAATTGATTTTGGTGAGCTTTGTCTTTGTGTGAGCAAACATGCTGCAGTGCACTGAGTTTGGAATGAAAGAGAATTAGAAAATGAGTAAAATGTGAGTACGTGGACGCCTCTGCAGGCTTTTATCTCCCATCAGGAAGCTGTGGGCTGAAGTTCTGGGGTGGTCCTGCGAGCACAGTCTCGCTGTACGGCGAAGCAGCCGTGCAGAGAGCCCTGAATTGCCCCTGACCGGGCCTGTGCCACAGCTGGGAACAGTGTGGCCATGTCAGCACAGCACAAGTCCCTTGTGCCTCCCAGGGTTCTGGCTTCGTTAGCTGGGGCCAGACACAGTTCTGCTGCTGGACCGGCCGTGCTTGTGCTCCTGGGTGCTGTGGGACGTGGGGAACGTGTTGACACTTGGCCTCGTGTGGACACGATCGGTTTGGACCGATGCTCAGGGCTGTCTGCGCGGAGGCGCTGCCTGCGGCAGGCCTGCTCCTGCCGTGTGGGTTAGCTCTCTCAACGGGAGCTGTCTGGAAATGAGATGTCTGGGGAGAGGTTCATACCGAAATGTTGTAAATCAGAGGTGGGTTCGGCCTCCGAGGAGAGCCTGTCTGAGCTCCAGCTGCTGCTCCCAGGCAGAGACTTGGCCACTTGGCCACATCCTCGTTCTCTGAGGGACAGTCAGTGATGGAAGCCAGCATGTTACAGGTGACACATTGTGAGTAATACCGGTGTGTTTGCCCGTGATCGGGACGCTGTTGGTGCCCAGGGCTGCGGTCACCCTGATGCAGGTTCTTGTGTCTTTGCTGAGCTTCTGTGTTGTCCATGGCTTCTGTCTGAGGGTGAAGGTCAGCGCAAGTGGATCCAACTGCAGAATAACAGCTTGGAGATCAAGACCTTTGTTGTCTGATTTTTCCCAGGCAAACCACTTCTAAAATTGCCAGGACAGAAAGCATTTGAAGGGTGAAGCCTGCCATTTGCAGAGCAATAGGAGAGCATTTTTCTGTGGCAATGTCATTATCTTGAACTTTTGCAGAAAAGAAAAAAAAAAAAAAAAGCTTTATCTCTAACTGTCTATCAAGAGCTGTATCTGATGAGAAGTTCCCAGAACATTTTCTCCTCCAAAACCAGCTGAGGCTACACAGACCCAAACAATGAAGAGAGAAAGATTCGGAGATGAGCTTGCCCTGCTCCTTCCTGTGAGCTCAGGCCATGCTGGGAGGAGTGAGCCAGGGAGGTCAGGAAATTCCTGGCTTCTCTCAATTCACGTCAGATCCTTTGCTGTATCTTGGGGCCATTCATCCCTTGCATGAGTTATCCTTGTCTAGTGTGTAGGAAACAGTTTCCGAGTGATCTCTTCATTCAGAGGTGAGACCCGTCACCCCGCAGATCCGGGGAGATTTAACCCTTGCGCCCCAACAGCTGCCCCAGGGACATCACGGGAAGACGTGGAGCTCCCGCGCTGGCTGATCTTACGTATGTTCATAACGTGCATATGAGCAACCAGGCTCTAGAGACATCTGCGTAAATTACAGTAGGACAGATCTAATATCCCTTGAGGGACTAAGCTGGGCAGCAGCCTGGTAGGCAGGAGGTGTCCGTCGCTTTGCATCGTTGTTACAACCCTGTGATCTTACGGAGAAGGCTTCCAGTTTTTGGGGGTATATTGGGTTGTGATCCAACAGTCAGAATGGCCGAAACAGCAACATACAGTGTGACTGAGGGCCCTGCAAGAGAGTGTAAGGAAAGGGATTGTTTGTCTGTTATTTCAACAGGTATTTCTGAATAATTCATTAGTCCTTTACACGCTACAAGATACATGAGGTACAGAGTAGGCCTGTGAGACTCCTAGTTTGTGAAAAAGAAATGGTGCTGAATGTCAGAGATGTTAACAGTGAACTATGGAAAAGGCAGAGGACTGGTGACAGTCAGCGATGTGTTGGCATGGCTTCCTGGGGACGAAAATGTGGCAAGTTTCCACAGAAGCACCACAGAGAGCGTCTTTCATTCCTCCACCTGCGTAAATTTGCTTTCATGCTAACCAGCATGATTCTCCTCCGCTCGTGCAGACGAAAATCAGGATTAATTCCACTGATGTCAGTGCCATCGCTTTACTGGAAACTGATCTGAGACCAGCGCTGAATCCTGCGCCGCGCGTTTAACCGCTGTGCCGCCTTCGCACGGTCACCGAGGTCAGAAGGCACAACTGGAGATTATTGTGTCCAACCTACCTGCCCAAAGCAGGGTGAAGTCAAGGAGGTTTCTCAGGACCTTGTCCAGTTGGGTGTTGAATATCTCCAAGAACAGAGACTCCACAAACTCCCTGGCCAACTTGTGCCAGGTCTTAGGGGCTTTTGAAAGTGGCAAGCGTTTGCTGTGCTATCGAATCATCGTTAGCTGCACTGAAATCACAGGATACATCAGGCACTGGCGCTCTCTGATTAAAGTTTCCTGATGATGACACGTCCCCTGACACCTGAGGATCATTTTGCCTTATTTCAGCAAAGTCTTGTATCTCAGTCCTTATTCTTCTAGCGCACTTGATGGAACTGGGTTTCTTTTGACATAAATGCGCTTCTAAATTTGTCTGGATAGTTACAAGGTACCAAACTAAACACTCCGTGTCCCTGACAAAGGGAACTCTTCTGAGGGCATAAAATTTGCCAAGCGCCAAACCTCAGCATGGGGCAGGCCGGGGACAAAGAGGGACACAGCCGAATGCTCTTGTGCAATTTTAGCTTTTCTACATAGGATGCCTCGGGAAGCAAACCACATGTCAGAAGAGCTGTAAATTTGCTTCGATTTATGCTGGGAAATTTTAGCTAGAATACGTGGGGACGCTGGGGACTGAAAATTGCAGAGCACAAAACTAGGTCCTGATTTTGTCTATCTAAGAATAGCAGCGTAGCTGTGGTCTGCTCATTCTGTTTTGTCCACCAGTCTGCCTTGGGAAGGCTTTAATCTAAGTCTAATCTATTTTTAGCTTGATATCTTCTCCAGACAATGTGCAGCTGTCCTGTTAGTTTTATGCCAGAAATTAGTAACACTTGTATGATTCACAAGTTAGCTGTATTTTTTTACAGAAAACTTCTGTGGCAAAGTATTACTTTTTTACACGTAGTGCAGTGTGGTAAAATCGGAGATTCAAACTCACTGTGTGCTGATGGTTATGACCTAGACCTACACCTAGGCCTTGGACTAAGGTCAGGGGTCTGTTCCTGTCCTTGCTATTTAATCTGGACTTGCCTTGGTGTCAGCGTCGGCCCTGGGCAGGATAAGCCTTATCCGATGGGCTTTTATAGCACCTGGCTCATCAGTGGAGCCGAGGGCCTGTAGTGGTTGTGTAAGACAAAAAAAACAACATTCATACAGTGCAACCTCTCCCATTAGTTATTCTAAATGAAGCATCCCAATACATGGGAAAAATTAGAATTAATCAGTTTTTGGAGGCTTTGATTGTATGTTTAGTCAATGGGAGGGATTTCCTGCTTTTCACCACACCGTTTAAGAGGTTTACTTTCTGGTTCAAGTCAAATAAACATACGTAGGATCTGACTTAATCCCATTTAGAGCAACAGCTCTGGAGAAGAAATTTGAGTGTTTGGTTAAGGATGGGACCTGGAAGTCGGAGCTGGGGTCTGTTCCTCGCTCTGGGTTCCTACGTGACCTTGTAGCCGGGCAGGGGCAGGACAGGACATGTTGGGTTTGGTGAAATACCTCGCACAGTTGACATCTTATTCACTTGGCAGATGAATAGTGCTTATCTCGAGTACTTGATGGCTTGCATGGATGTTTTTACTCTTCTCGGTTTCCTGTTCGGTGCTCGTGCTGCCTGTGGTGAAGGGGAGGAAAACTGGGAGAGTCGCGGTGGATTCTGCGTGAGCAGCTGCTCCTTGTGGCGCCTCAGAACTACCCCATCCACGCAGAAAATTTAGGAGGGATAGCAAAGGGGTAAAAACCTGACTGAACAGTTGTTTGTGCTGCAGAAGGTCCATTCCTCAACAGAGAAAATGAAAGCACCAGCTCGAGCTGATGCTCTCTTTGTGTGGCTTGGGCTAAAAAAGCTGCCTTTTTCAGGTGACCGGGGATCATCGCTTCACTTTATTGTGTGGCCAGCAGGACAAGGCACAAACCCTGCAGCTGTGTTAGCGCCGCAGAGTTTTTGAGTGCGATGTTTCCCTGCTCTGGGCCCTTGACTTCAAAAAGGAAGCAGACAGGTTAAAACAGTGCCAGGGAGAAGAAAGTAAATAACTGCCTCAGATGCCAGTTTGAGCAGCTGGGTGTCAGGTCAGGAGTGGTAACACAGATCCACTCATCACTCTTTCCTCAAGCAAATCCGCCTTGGGCAACGCTGGAAGTTTTGTCAGCCTGAGCGTGCCGGATGGAGGAGAACCTGCCCGGCCCACTTTGGCACATTGTTGTTTTCTCTGTTTGTAGGGAAAGGAAGTTGTACTTTCTGCATTAAGCAATATTGTGTTGCTCATAATGAAGAGGAGGGAAGAGGGGCGGAAAAACAATTAGAAACACGATAGAGAGGCAAAGTGAGGTTGTTTCAAAGTATTTTGCTGTTAATCCGTAATCAGGGTTATTTCACACATTAGAAAGCCCATTGCTATGTAGAGATTACTGAAGCCTCATACCAAGGTCAGAGAGAAAGCAAGCCTTGATGACGCGAGTGGGGAATTCTATAATGACCACAGCTTGTAATCTGGAGACCTTGTGCTTGTCTGCGGGATGCATTCTGGAATATCTCTTTATTAACTCCTTGTTCTTTATTAACTCCTGCTTCAGCAACAGGATTCCTCATGTTTTACGGTGGAACTGGAGTAAATTACTCCTGCTTTGGAGCAGGAACTCGGTTAACACTCTTTTCCCTCTTCATTCACCTTGTTTTGATCCAAATGAACTTTCTTTTGGAGGCAGATTTGGAGCGATGTGCTGTGGTGTGTCCCTCCAGCTCAGCTCCAGCGAGAGCAAGAGAGGTTACATTGCCAGACTGTGCGCTGTGTCCCTTCTGGGTGGGCAACAACACACGTTAGTCTCTGCAGCTCCAGATTATTATTGCAAAAATGCAAATATGTTATGTGATAACGAGAATAAGCGAGTCTGTCACTTGGCCCAGCCAACACTTCAGCTGTTGTTCTGGCCTTCCGGCTCTCTGTGGTCTGTCTGAATTGCCTGGGCCATTGACCCATTTCTGTTCTAACATGCATTTATCCGTGTTTTTAACCTTTTGGTTTGTAAGCCCCTGAATATTTTGGGGGGAGGTTTGTGTCTCTCTAGAGGGAAGTGAATCCTCTTGGAATAAAGCTTACTTTGCTTAGTTATTTTTTGCAGACTCACAGGTAATGTTTGAAGTCTGAGATCGACCAACTCGTGTTGAATTTCCCTGATGCAGAGGTACTGTGTGTCTCCTCCTGAAAGGCCGTTGCCAGTAACTGCAAATTTGACATAAGTGCCCCCGTTCTTTTACATACTTTTGTGATTATCTGAGGTTGCTGAAACAGGCTGTGCCCTCTAAGCTATTATATTTCTCAAAGGTTTCCTTGCTCCTGTTGTTTTCTGTCAGCGGTGGGCAGATGGATGCTGTTCCTTGTGCCACCAAAACCATTCTTTGTCCCTGTTGCTTTCACAAATCTCACAGTCCCAATTCCATCCAGTATTCCAGTTTTGGTTCCTTGCCTAATGGCTTTTCTGGAGAACAGGATCACACAGAACAAACGCAAGAGGATCCAGGAGAACACATGGTAGTTTTGGAAGTTACATTATTGGCTCATCTAGCAGGGGCCGGTACCGTGAGAATGATCAGTGTCTCTGATGGTTCTTACAGATAAGCTGCCTGAACCTTGCGTTTAGCCAGGAAGAGGTAACAGGACCCGCGAAGAAAAGGAAGGTCAGCGAACCAGAGAAGCTGCTTCTGGAAGGCAGGAAATGATGTTCATTCTGACACACAGAACATGTTGGAAGGTGTGAGTTTGCATTATCATCTGACTACTAAAGACCTTTACTCCCTTCCAATATTTAACTCTTCCACGCACCGCCTGTATTTCTGCATGTCTCTTTGTGTAGTGAAAACTCTGGATTGCAAAGAGACAGCAAGCCCCAGAATTGTAGCGATGTCAACCGCCAGCACTTGTGTGATGTTCTAAAGTTGAGGATTTATGATTCCATGTGAATGGTGTCTGTGTGCTTCTTTCTCTCTCTCCCTCACATGCCCCCCTCCCACTGGCTAAATTTCCTCCTCTGTGGCTGGAACGTCCTTTGCCAATATGTCATCAATATTTAATGGCACTGTTTCAAAAGGAACTCTGAGTTATCAATGCCAGCAAGCAACAAGTCTCATGATTCACTAGATTGTGCTTAACTTCATCCTATCTGCTGTTTCCGGAGCATAGATTATTTTTTCAAGAAGGGTTTTTATCTATATTGAAAACAGAGATAAAGAAATCTATACACAATTTCTGCGGGTGCTGACTCTGCAAGTAGTGTTGCTATGACTATGTTATCAGCTTATTCCTAAAACAGCAACCCACTATTTACCGAGGGGCTTAGACAGTTGTACGATATAATTTGTGTTGCAGTACACCACATTTACAACCTAACTTTCATAAAGGCACCTTGTGGTTGTAAATACAGGTAAGGAGAACAACAGCAACAGAAGGAAAAGAACCTGTGCCACTTGGAGCACAAGTGCCGTGCTTTGTGTTGTGTGGGTTGCCTGGCAGGCACTCTGTCAAGACCTCGTGGTTATTACTAGAGTGGGAGGAGCAAAATGGTCTTAATTGGTCTTAGACATTTTATAGAAGATGTTAATGGAATAGCCTTTGCGTTATTTTATACACACCACGACAGCGATACTGAAATATTAAGTGGTGAAGAAGGGAGTGTTGTGCACCTTCTTCCCAACTTCATATTGATTGCCCGAAGTGTTCACTTGTTCTGGTGATGGGGAAATCAAAGCACGAGCGTAGGACGGAGTGATGCGCCCAGCGGTGTAGCACATCCCTGACACTCCAGATGTGCATCAGAAGTATTTCAGGACAGGACTTGATGAGCAGCAGTGGGTTTGGATGTAGGGGCTTTCTTTCACGGCTCCGTAGAAAGCAGTGAGGATCGTTTAACGGGTGTCTAGGGCACCTGATTGAAGGATCTTGGCCACCAGTGTTGTCACTTGGCACACCATGTCCCTGTCGCTGTTAATATGGTGATGTCCTCTGCTGTGGCAGCGCTTAAGTTTGGCTCCAGAGACCAGGAATCTTCCTCGCTGCTGAAACAGTGATCTTGCCTTGACTAGAAAAAACTACCAGGAGGTGAGGAGTGATGCATCTCTCTTCTGCTTTTACTCTGCTTGGCCAGAAGGAATTGAAAGCCGAAGTGGCTGACCGAGCAGAGATAATGCTGAAACGGAAACCCGACCTCCTTTTCCAGGTAGCTGCGTAATGCAATCCCGGTGCTAACGGCACAGCTGGCCTTGCTCGGCCCAGGACAGGCAGAGCACCGGCTGTCCCCGAGCCTGCAGCCGTGTCTGGCCAGTTTCATGGCTTGATGCCTGTTTCACAAAACTTGTAGAACGTGAGAGTTCTCCATTTTATCCTCACTTTCAGTCCTACGTTCTCACTTGTGCACCTGCGGCCTAATAAGCCAGTTTGTTCACATGCCAGAGCACACCAGGAACCTTCCTTCTGCCCAGATTTTGTAATGATATTTGCTCTGACGCCTGCACATCCACGCGAGGCCTGCGTTCCTCACCGCACAGCGCGGCTCCGGACCTGCCTTCACCTGAACGCTCTGCCCTGGCCCTGCCAGAGCCCGTGGCTTCCGTGTTCCTTCAGCCCACGACTCCTGCCTGCCAAAACCTCCTCGTGCTGGTGCCGTGTGTGTCTGGGAGAAAGTCGAACATGTCTGCGATTGTGGCTCCTCCAGCGAGTTGGTCTTTCTCCTCCACGCAGAACCGCGAGGCTCAGGGGTGCGGCCGCCCGCTCGGTGCACACGGGACGGTGCAAAGTGTCTTGTCCCACAACGAAAGTGAAGTAAGTGCTCTTGCGTTACCACATAGTAAAAGTGTGCGCACAGACACCACCAAGTAAATCCATGATGCCTCGGCCCTGTAGCCATGGCCAGAGACTCACTGTCTCACTTCACGTTGGCTTCTAACCAGCTATTTTACGGTAATGACTTTTAGTCATTTTCATTTCAGGCTTGGTTAGAAATAAAGTAACTTGCGATGAACTGCCACAGTAAGCGTCTGATTTTTCTTTCCCACAAACCTGTGGTTACCATCAGATTCTAAGAAAAGTCTTTCCACTGCAGATTGGAATCATATAAGCCACTTACACATATCCTTTTATTTATTAGAAATTCTACTTGGCTAGCTAAAGGCAAAAAACCCTTTTTTCTGGTGTTTCAGTCGCATTTCTAGTTAATACTCATTAACTGACTTAATGTATGTTACACATCATCAACCTGATTCACTCCTGACATAAAACAGAAGCAATTCGTTAGTAACGGTCCCTTGCCAATTAGTGAACTAAATTACGTTTGAACAATTTTCTTCAAAGATTCTCCTCCTCCCCCATGCATCATTTGGCAAGTCCCCTGAATGCTTACAGTAATTATGTGCGTGCAGTGAAAGGAGACTGTTACCTCTTAAACCAAAATAAATGAATATGTGATCTTTGTGCTAATGTAAGAGTGAGTAATACAAAGAATCACAGACATCCTTGCTTTGATCTCCCAAAGATACGAACAGCAATTAAGATTACAAGCCGCTTTAAAAAACAGAATATTGGGAACATTCTGTAAGGGGAAAGTGAATGCTTCACAGGGTTTTTCAGAAAATCAGTGCAGAAGGGGAACCCTTTCTCATTTATTGCGACCACAGGCTTTTTAATAGATGTAATGTGGATATCCTTAACCTGCCGAGCCACAAACAGGTTGGCGGCGCTTCTAAAAATCGTTCCTTGTTTCTGGGATAGTGTTTAACAAGAAGAGTAGTATCTCTGTTTCAAACTGAAAGTCAAACCGAAGTCAAACGGAAAATGCGTTGTCTCAACCACATCCTTAAATACCCTGTCCTTGACAAGAAAATAACCCCAGCCCCTGGTACTGCACCGTAATCTTATTGACAGGTGTCAACATTCGTTTTTCACCTGAAAACAGGATTCTTTTGGGATTTCCACTGCGGCCTGTGATCTAGGAAATCATCTGATCTGGTCGCTGCTGCTTTTGGTTTTGGGAGGAGAGCGGAGAGAAGAAATGAAACACAACACAGGAGTAGGAGAAATGATTCTTTCACGCTCGAAACAGGAGAGTTAAGAGTTTCGCCATTGATTTCAGCGGAGCATGGAGGGGCCTCTCTCCATGGTGATAATATAAAAATCATATTGTAACTCTATCCCAATGAGCTCAGCCGTCACTATTTTCCTCCAGTGGATTTCTGAAGTGTTGCCAGTGAAACACCTTGGCCATACCTTGCTATCAACATGATTAGACATCGACCAGTATTTTTACAAGTATAATTCCAATCGTAAATCTTTACTTGAAGAGCTGTTCCGTGAGATTGCCACCTCAGGATTTTGGCTGGGACTTTAATTTTTCATAGGTTCTACATTCTTCCTCTTGAGTCAGCAGGTGAGGTATGTGGTTGTGGCCGCTGCAGTGGAGCGCCCGTGTTTGTCATGCCACCGGCTCGCCGTTCTCGGGGGCCAAGGGCCTCGTGCCAAAAGCATAATGTCACCCCACTGGAATCCCACCCACTCGTGTCGCGGGGCAAAGTCTTTTTTTTTGTTAATGCGTGAGTAAAATTTCATCAGGCTTTTGTTGTCATCACGAGGGAAGTAAGAGGGATTTGCATCTGAGCTGGCACATTTTCCACTGCCCGTTTCCAAGGGTAATTTAAGTCAGGCTGGCACGTATATCTTTCCTTTAAGCGGAGGCTGAGATTCCGAAGCCTCACAGGACTTTTCCATAGGAAACACCGCCCTGGGTATCTGTGTGCCAGATGTGCCCCTGTGGCATTTCCCGGAGCATCAAGGACCTACTGTTCTAATGCAGAATCGATTGGCCGCCTTGTGACGTCTTCTTAATACCTTGCCTTGGAGTTTGTCATTTATTTGCTAGAAAAATATGAATTAAGATACTCTAGTGATTGTATGGTCTGGCTGTAACAGAAATAACACACCTGTCCCATTTTTGGTTTGTTTTGGAAGGGTTAAGGACTCCCTGTGTGTGTCTTGATGGGTTTTTTTGTCTGATTAGCTAATGGTTTAGCTCTGCATTTAACACCTTTTTAAGGAGGGGATCTTTGCTGTAGAGAAGACATACCCTGGAGCGTAGTTCAGGGAAGTTCAAGGCCTTTTGCTGCTGTTTACAAGAAAGTACCCAAGACCTGCCCTGGAGAACCTGAGAAAGCGTTCACCAGTGGGAGAAGGGGGCTGTGGTAGGCAAATACAAGGTACCGGTTTCTTTTCCAAACCTGTCATGATATATTCTGTTCTTATTACTTGTATTTCTTTACAGGACGTGCAGTGAGGGGATGTTTATTCTGATGAAAGTCTAGGCTTGATAACAGGAAACCAAGTCCTTTGTGCAGTAAATTGACCTTGAATCACACACAGACTTTTTTTTTTTTCAGTAACAGAGGGTAAGACTGTCTAAAACACAGGAAAATGGTGTCTCTAGAAAACAAAGTGGCATTTTGAGTTGGCTAGAATCTACCCAAGCCTTTGCCAGCCTCGGAACCGTGAATGTCAGCCCTAGCAGGTGCTAGAGCTGCAGCCGTGGGTCAGGGACTTGTCAGGAGAGCAAGGGGGACAATTGCTTTTTGTACTTGAACACTTCTTCTTAAAGTTCAGTCTCACCAGTCAATTGGAAGTGCGTGTCCCTGTGGGTAAGTCACAGTGATGGGATGCAGGAGGCCCCTCTCTGTGCCCTGGCTTGCAGTGGTTTGCTGAGTGATTCCCTCCCTTCTCCTCTTCTCCCACATGGAGAGCTCTGGCCTTTGGGGACAGGAACCATGAGCCCTTGCAGAACCTGCCATTGCAGGCCTTTGATCTCGTCAGATGCTTCCACAGCGTTAATAAAACAGAATGATGGGACGCAGTTCCATTAATGGCCAGTCTTTCTGGGGTGGAGGTGCTCAGCTTATGTGCAAAGAGAAAGGTTATATTTTTTTTCTCTCTGCTCTTCCAGCCTGGCACCTGAGACCTTTGCCAAGCTCTGCTCACACATCTCCAGCTGTCCTCTGCTGCAGCTCTCCAGTCCCGACATCTTCTCCTCACCATTTATTGAAGGCTGGATCTGGTACAGTTACTTGCCATCGGTCATTCCTGCCAGGCTATAAGATCAGGCATCAGCAGAGCTTTGGTGACTCCTCACTGTGTCCCCTAAGCAGAGAGCTGGGAAGGGACAGCACGGGGAGCTTGTGACCCCTGCACTACCTGATTATTCTCCTAAAAGCTTAGATCAACTACATTTTCGTTGAGTTACTTTTCAGACAGATCCTTTCTCTGATCCGACTCACACTGTGGCTAAGAGGTGGACGGAGAATGATGACAACAAGCTCAGGGGCTGTGGGGCAGCGGATACCATCCCTGGAGGTGTTTCAAAGGTGTTTAGATGAAGTTCTCAGGGACATGGGTTAGTGCCAGAGTTAGGTTAGGCTATGGTTGGACTCGATGATCCTGAGGGTCTCTTCCAACCAAAATGATTCTTTGATTCTATGACAAGGACTCTGGTTTTGGCACCGACCTCCACGTAGACCAACTTTAAGCAGGACCCTGCAGCCCGGTGCCCAGCAAAACTCCCCCCAGAAAATCTTGGTGTTATTCCATGGCACAAAGCTCCTGAATCAGTGCAGGCTCCAGACGCGTGGAAGATCTTGGTAAGCACGACATCTGGACAAAGCTGCCTGTACACAGCCCAACATTTCCTTCAGCTTGCGCTTGTTTGGCTGTTACCTGGTTTCCCTGCTGATGCAGTGGAATTACACTGAAGTAAAAAAAGAATTGGCCCGGTTGCCTGACAGCACTTAATTTCTATTTTCAAGCTGCTGCACCCAGAGTTTAACCCAAAGCTTTGGGCAAGAATATATATTAAAAAAAACCCACCCAAACACTCTCAGCATCTCTATACATTTTGGATAGGGCCAGATGCTGCTTACTTCAAGTTTGGAGAAGCTTTCTGTGCTTAAAAGTTTTGGGCGACTTGGAAATCGGACCCACAGCCAACCCACAGTGTTTCTGCGAGGGAGGTCTGAGCGTGAGCAAGGATTTGATGCAGATGTGTCAATTATTTCCTTTAAAAGAGACGTCAGTTTGCAAGTAAACTTGCCATGTCGGTGGTGTTTTGGAGGGCCATTACCTACTTATTTTCAGAAATTATTTAGCCGATTGGCTGGCCGGCTTCCTTTTTCCCAGGCTGTTTGAGAGAATGTAAGAGCTGAGCTACTTGGCTACAAGAGATTTTCTTCTCTGAAATTGGCAGCTGCTCATTCCGGAAGAGATTCAGCATATTTGGCCACTGATTGCAAAGGAAAAGGGAAAAACCATTATTTTTCCATTTCACTTATTTAACTATCCACTGGGAGACATTGACTCTATTTGGGTGACCCTCATTGCTAAGGCATTGCTAAGGCTTCCCTCCTCTGCCCTTCGCTTAAAAGTAGAAAATAAAAATATTTAGTTCTCAAAAGCACATATATTCTCCTTGGCTGGATTAGGAGCGAGCGGGTGCCAAGTCCCTAAGTGTATCAGGCCTTACACAGCAGTATATTCAACGTCACGGCTTCATGAGTCAGGATTTTCTGTCTGAAAAGGATCACGTCAAGAAACCCCGGACAAAAAATTCCCTATAGCCCAGCAACAGAGCTGGCTGTGTGAGAAGCTCTGTTAGGAAAGAGAGCGAGATGTGAGAGGCAGATATTTCTGCCTGGGCACCCTTCCACGTTGGACAAAGGAAGGACTCAGTGACGGTCAATGAGGCTTCTCATGACTCAAGTGCTTCCATAATTGCTCCTGGAGCGGAGTGTGTGAAACTCCGCAGACCTGCGAGTCTGCGAGACCTGCTGGGAACGCCGGCCGTGGGTTTGCTGATGTCACCCCGCCTTTGATGATGTCACTTGGGTCCCTCGCAGCGCGGTGGCCGTTGCCGGGGCTCGCCGTGGCGTCACCTCCACGCGTTACGTCACGAGGACGTTGCTGGTGTCACCGGCAGCCCCGCGTGCATCACTGAGGCAGGAAGCGCTGCCCGTGGGCAGACTGGGATTTTTCGCTGTCTTGCAATTGGTATTTCCTCCGCTTTCTGACGGTAATTCCATTAATCCGTCCGTGCTTATTTCATCCACAGATCACGAGGTCCTTTGCAAAGGAGGGTGAACATCTTTGTTCCCACTGTAAAGAGGGAGAAGCTTAAATTCAAGCTGGAAGTGACTCTCCTGAGGTCACACCTCTCTGCCGGGAGTGATGTGGCAGAGGTCTCAGTTCTTCAAGGTGCTGTCATCAGATGCTTATCTGGAGTTTCTGATGTTGCATAGACTTCTATTAAGAATTTCCTGTGTAAATCTGCAATATTACTAGAGAGCCTGGTGAAACAGGGCTTTGGGAAACAAAGTTTTTGCTAAATTCAGCTCTTTGCTGGATGCCATCTCACTTTCACCCTTGGTTTGCACCTTTGCTGTGTGTTCCGGTGACATTTTATATTTGAGGGAGGCATCTAAGAGAGGTCCCTATAGAGGGATGTTTTGCTGAAGCTGAAACCCTTTCTAATGGTGTATTCACCTTCATTTGAGGTGCTCGAGGGGTTTAGCTGAAGGCCAACGGCCCTAAACGCCGTATTTGGTCAATGAAGAGAGATCAGCTCTTCCCCAGGATGATTCAGAGCAGAGATGGACTCGTCTTCTGAATCACTCCGAAGGAAGTCTTTCATCTCTCTTTCTCCGTTATCCGTGGAGGGACGTTTCCCCGCTAACGTTGGTCGTTGAATGAGCTGGTGTGAATACCCGTCCACATCACATTGTTCTTGACTAGCAAAGCCCAGGAACTCGCTCCTGTGCCCTTGTATGGGCTGATGAGCAGTCGGATTATTTTGCATTTGTGCACCGAGAGGGCTTTGCACCTTCCTCTGGAGCATCTGGTGTGTTACTGCCCGGGGCACAGCCTGGCTGGAGGGGTTTAGGTCTGAGTCCTTTGATCTAAAATAAGATTTAACCAACACTTACTGGTGCAGGAAGGAGGAGAATTTTGCTGACTTCGCTATTTCTGCAGCCTTTGGAGAAACAAAGAGTCACTTTCTGTGGGTTTGGTGATCCCAGAGATTAGAGTTGATCCCCTCTAAATCCTGCGGTGCACACAGCATTCCCGGGAGGTGTGTGAATCTCACGGTGTGTGTAAATCCCAGCGTTCCTGGGAGAGGTGTATGGACTGCCCTGCACCTCGGGTGGGTGCGAGGCTGGGGAGAGGTGGGCAAGATGATTTGGCACATGACAGCAGAGTTAAGACGGAGTGAAAACGGTTCGTTCAGGGGCCTGAGCTTTGGGTTGTCTTCAGGTGATTTTGGTGACTCCCATTCCTCAGAAACTCGAATTTCTGCTGAAAAAAATGACTCACAGAGGATTTATGGGAGTTGTGCCGCACTTGAGGGATGGATTTTTGAACCTTATCTACCAGCATTTTCTGAAGAAGATGGTGATGAAATTCCCCCAGCTCCAGCCTTCTGCTGCGCTGACCTAGTTAAGCTGATGAAGGAGGGAAAAACCTTCATTCTTGGGGGCCCACCTGCTCTCTTGCTGCCGTTCCCACAGCCAAGGAACATACCTTTGCTGAGGAAACGCATGAACAGGCAGCTCTTTGCGAGGAACTACAGCCGTGTGCGTGGGCCGGGAGGAAGAGGGAGGCCAGCCACAACAGCTGCCCCTCCGCTAGGCAGGGGCTTACAAAGGAGCCTTGATGCCGTCTGAGTAAGAGCAAATTCTTAAGCAAAGCGAGGGTGCAAGTCTGTTCTTGGTGGGAAGTTCCTTCTCGGAGACTCACCTGGGGAAGGAGAAGGGGGTTATGGAAATCGCTGGGCTGCGTGGGGCCGCAGCAGGCCCAGCCCTGCGGTATTGGCTTCCCTGGGATGTCGGGAGCGAGGTCACTCTGTGCCCTTGGACTTTGGGGCCAGACGTTTTACCCCAGGCCATAAATGCACAAACAGCTTTGCAAAGAGGGAGGAAGACTTCGGATTTCCCCTCGCCCGGGTGCCCAAGCTGCTCTGCTCCGCAGTGCTCTCCCACCTTGAGTCAAAGAGGAGAAGCTGCCTTGCTCTTCCCATCATTCTCACGGCGGCTTTCCCGTACCTAAAAGAGACCTATGAGAAATCTGGAGAGGGACTTTTTACAAGGGCACATAGTGACAGGACAAGGGGTGATAGATTCAAAATGAAAGAGGAGAGATTTAGATTAGATCTAAGGAAGAAATCGTTGTCCCTGAGGGTGGTGAGAGCCTGGCCCAGGTTCCCAGAGAGGTGGTGGCTGAACCATCCCTGGAGACATCCCAGGCCAGGCTGGACGGGGCTCTGAGCAACCTGAGCTGGTGAAGATGTCCCTGTCATGGCAGGGGGGGCACTGGGGGAGCTGGGAAGGGCCCTGCAACACAAACCATCCTGTGATTCTATGACCTGGGCGCTTGGCTGTGTCCCTGTGTCAAGGGTGGGCAGCACCAAACAGCTTCCTCTGCTCGTTTCCCCTAAAGCAACCGCAATTCAGGGCTCAGAGAAGTGCCCGAGCTCCAGGGAATGACAGAGCTCCACGCGGTGCCTCCCTCCTACCCTGCTCCTCAGGGCTGCCACTTGCTCCACGTTGACGTGTTTGATGCTTAGGCCAAAATTCTGGGCTCTAGACCAGGCTCAGTGCCAGCAGATCTGGGTGTCTCCCAGCACGCTGCAGCCAGGGCTGCGGGCTGACCCACGGGGCTGCGCTCGCGTCTGCCATCCGTGGACAGTACATCCCCACTGGACAGCGGTTTGGGCTGGGACGGAGCGTCCCCCGCTGCCCGTCGCTCCCCGAGGAAGCGCCTTCGCGGCCGGGAGCAGCGGAAGCGGCGGCCGCACGTCCAACCGCTCCAGGCAGCGCCGCAGCCACCGCCAGCCCCGGGCGGCCACGTTTCCTTCCCCTCCAGCTCCCGGGAAGGGAACTGCAGCGCCTGTGCCCTCCGGCGCTGCCCCACATCAGCAAAACCAGCCTTGGGGTGCTGTGGGGCACCCCAGAGGCCTCGCTGGCTGTTGGACCAGTCCCGAAGGAACTTTGCAGAGGTTGCCCCAAAAGGGGTGAGCAGCAGGGTCGGGGGAGCGAGGGAATTTTGGAGATAAAAGGGGGAGTGACGGGGTCAGGAAGGGCTGGGCGGGGAGAGTTATTACCTCAGGTTATTTTTTTGGAGGAGTTTGGATATTTCTAAGGAACTGCACTGCCTGTGTTTTCTGCCCAGCTGGCTCCCTCTTTCCCTGTCGTTATGAAAAGATGTTTTTCAGCCAAAAAATGATTTGGTTCCCCAGCCCCTCTCCACGAGCCTTGTGACACTGCCGTTAGCGGAGGCAGCGTGGTGATCGGCGCTCAGTGCTTTCCCACAATAGCCTGGACACTGCTGTAAGGAAGCCAAAAAAATCTTCCGGCTCCAGATGGGATTTAGACCAGCAAACCCATTCTGCTGCCTGATTTCAACCCCTCACCCTGGACGTCTCCGAGTGGCTCTCGCCTCCATCTGCTTGCAGCCGAACTGGTTGCGCATCCCGGCCAGGAGGTCGAGGTTGGGAGAAAGTCTGTGGAATTGGGAGATGCTGTGGTGAGCACCTCCCACCTCCCACCCCATCCTGCCCCGTCCTGGGCTCTTCGACGGGCAGCAAACCCAGCACAGCCCCAGCAGGGATGTGGGAAAAACTCGGCTCAGCGCCTCGCGCTGTGTTGAAGCCCAGGGTTTCTTGTCCCCCCTCCACTGATGGGTAACACGTCTGCCCTGCTCCGCTGCAGCCCCTGCACTGCCCACCCCACCTTTTCCAGGCGAGGCCAGCGCCGCACTTTTCCATCCTTTCTGGCAGGCTGTATTTCCCGTGCCGGCTCGGCCTGGGCTTTCTTGAAGTGTTCGGATTATCCCAGGAGCTGGGGGAAAAGCGGTGGCTGCCGGACCATGCTCACCCCTGCTCTGAAACCTGCGGGCGCCAGCCCCGTTTCCCACCGCTCTCCCATCCTCCGGCACCGTTTTGGTGCTCCCCGTCCAGCTCAGACCCTACACCTGTGCCGACACCTTGCCGTCCCATGGCGTCACCGGTAGCCGAACCTGCGCCCAGCGGTTCCCTCCGGCTGGATGCCGTGTGCCCGTGGGGACAAGGGCGGCCGCTCTCTCCCGGCTGGCTCCGGGCGCTCGCTGCGCAGCGCTCGCGTGCAGGCAGCTGGAGGAAATCAGAGGAGCTGGTTACAGAAAATCTGGGCAAAGACAAGGGAAGGAAAAAAAAAAAGTCCTGGGACCTGGCAAGATCCTATGCAAGTTTCCATGAGAAATCCAACGTGGCCATCATTGGCCCGCGGCCGCGCTGGAGCCCGCCCAGGCCTCTCCCGGGGTCCGCGGTGCTGCCAATGCCCACCCAACCTTCAGCCGGGCCCCGGCCAAGCCTGGTCCTGTGCCCGCGGCTCCGGCGGCTCCGCCAGCCCCTTGTCCCAGCGCTGCCGGGAGGGGACGGTTCCCAGGCACCCGGGGAGCCGCCTGCCTCTTGTTGCTCCCGTGACATATTTATTACTATCAGTATAGTCTTTTAATTTCCTTTGTTTCAGAATATCTGACGGCGCAATTAAGAAGGCCTGGAGGGAAGCGTGTGTGCTCGGTCATCAGCCCTGCGGTTACCGTCTGTCTGGAAGCGGCGCTGGAGCTGGGCTCAGGAACAGCTGCCAGGCTTCCAGGCTTGTTTTCATTTTCTGAGAGGTTAGCTGAACGCCCGATGCGAAGAGACACCCATACACGCCCAGAAACCCCGCCACACACACGGAGCCACACGCACACATACGGAAACACACACATAAACACAGATGCAGGCTGACACGCAGAGACATAAACAGACCCATGCGTGGAACTGGCCCCGGGGACGTGGGACGGGACCCGCGCTATCGATTCTAACAGGTCGCGGCACAGCGGGACGGCGATGCCACCGGCTCAGCGTGGGGAGCGAGGAGCCTGTTGTGCTTTGCATCCCCAGGCCGTGAGGTGCAGCTTGTTCTGCCCCAGCGAAGGGTGAAGGGCAGGTCACTCCCGCCGCTGGTCCGAGACCTTCTGGGGCAAGAGCCCGGTCATAGTGTTGCGAAGGGGCTCGTTTGGGGCTCAGCTGCAAGGCGAGCATGGGAGGATGCACCCAGGGTTGGGGCTGTGCAGCTCTGCCTGCTGAAACCGGGAGCCAGGCTGGTCCCCTCTGCCCAGGTGTGCTGGAGGGGTGAAGAAATCTTTAATGTTAATTGCAGCAGGGTTAGAAAGAGAGAGGGACTTTCACTTCGCCCCCCGGGGGATAGTAGAACCTGGTCCTCACGGGACTGCGGCTCCTGGTGCCCTGGGGACCAGTGGTGATGGGGTGATGGGCACTGGTGGTGATGGGGACTGGTGGTGATGGGGGTCAGTAGTGCTGGGGTGATGGGGACCAGTGGTGATGGGGACCGGTGGTGATGGGGACTGGTGGTGTTGGGGTGGTGGGGACCAGTAGTAATGAAGTGGTGGGGACCAGTGGTACTGAGGCAATGGGGATGGGTAGTGCTGAGGTGATGGGGACCAGTAGTGCCAGGGTGATGGTGATGGGAGGTGCTGAGGTGATGGAGACCGGTGGTGCCGGGGTAATGGGGAGCAGGGAGAGCCCCTGCTGCCCCACACACGACTGCCAGACAGCAGCACCCAGGTGGGGTGTTTGGCAGTGGAGTTCGGAGCACTGTGGTGGGGTAAGCGCATCTTCCGCATGGAAAACCCCATCTCTGAGCCTGGCAGGCATCTCGTCTCAGATACTGTGAGGAGATGGACTTCGCCCACCCGGTGCTGCCCTCCCTGCCCCACAGCCGTGCACAGAGCCCACGTGGGAAATGCCAGGCTGGGAAAAATTTTTTAAAAAGTAAGCAGAAATCTTTCTAGGAGCAGGCAAACTGAGTCGGGCGTGTTGTTCCTGGCAGGTTGGTGCCCCACGGCGCCCCGGCTGCGGAGGAGGGGAGTCTCCGGTGGCTGGTAAAGCTGGGTTCACGCTGCAGCTTCCCCGCCGCCGTGGGGGCTTGTTTGGGGCTTGCCCCTCTCCAGCTCCTGTCTTCACAAGACCTGTAGGAACCTCCTATCTCTGGAGCCTCGGGCCCTTAGTCAAATGCGGTTGGCAGCCGCAGGCACGCACACGCTCGCCCGGCGGGATTGCACGCACACCTTGTTTTCTTAGGAAAGGAGACTCCAAGAACCAGTTGCTGGGGAGAGGAGGGGAGAGCGTGACCTGTGCTGGGTAGCACTGTCCATGTGCTTTGTTTTGCTGCAATAAATTCACATGTCAACTGTCCTGGCCCTAAAACGTATCCCTGATGCAGCTAAAGCTGGGGGAGACGCTTGGCATCCTTGCAGCGAGCTCAGCAGCCGGGTGAGGGAGGAGCTCAGCGGGGACGGCAGGACAGCAGGACAGCAGGACAGCAGGATGTCCATTGGGGGTGAATCGCTGCCCTGCTGCTGCCGCGGGCTGGGGGTCCCAGCGGTGGGGTCCGTTGGGGTTGGGTGAGCTGGTGCTGTAGGTGCTATAGGGTCGGGCATCCCCCAGTTTTAACTGGGAGTGTCTCCCCCTCTCCCTGTTGCCAGTGGACTGGAGGTGGGAGAGCAAAGAGCAGGTGGAGGCGTCAGAGATGGGCAGATTTGGTCTCAGTCATGGCCGTTCTCTTCTACCATCTCCCTTTAACATAGAAATAAATCTCTGCTTTCCATTTTCTCTGTTTCTCCAGGAATCTCCACCACCTTTGCTAATTTTCTGGCTTTGCCTCGTTGGGAAAAATGACAGCAGGGTCTCCACTTCCCACGGAGCCATGGTGATGGCGCAAAGTTGGCACAACCCCTTCGTTCTCCGGGGCTGGGGACCACAAGCCATGGCAGCAGGAGGGGTGTGGGGGATTTAAGCGGGTGCCCCGGCTGTGCCGTGTCGTGTCACCGCAGACCCCAGGGAGCTGCCGCGGGTCCCGCTCGGTCCTGGGCCGGTCCTTTGCACCATCCTGGTGGGTGTCTCCCATTGACGCCCGCTCCAGAGGAGCCTGCTCAGGGCTCTGTCCCCAGCTGTCCATACCTGCCAGGGCCCTGTCCCTTCCCCAGTGCCCTCCCTCTCTTTGAGTGAGATCTTCTCCTCCAGCCCTGATTTTTCCCATCCCCAGCCAGGGACTTTGTAGGCTCAGACCATCTGAAATGCCTTTGTTCAGCAGATGCAGCTGAAATGGCTTCAGCCCCTCAGGTACTGCCGCATTTTGGGCTCGTGGTCTGCAAGGGAGACTCGGTGTCAGGAGACCCTGAGCAGAGATGGAAGAGCTGGGGCGTTCGCTCCCTTTCCAACACAGCCTGCTGGGTGCTCTGCACCCTGCGTGTCTGGTTAGGGTGCCAAGTGTTTTATCGAGGCTCTTCCATCAGCGGCGAGAGCCCCCGGAGCTGCGGAAGCTTCTCCGTCTTCTGTTTGAGGGCGATAGCAGTGCTGAGATAACCCCCATCAGATACCCGGGCCCCGCGCATCGCTTGCAATGAAAGACAAGGCAGCACATCCCGTCCTCGACGGAGGGCGATGGAGAAGGGTCCCCTAAGCCCGGTGTCAGGGGGTTCCCCATCAGTCCCAAATTGGGGTGCAGAAAGGAGAGGCCCCTCCAGCATCTCCGTGGGGCCTGGATTTGACCCCTCTCCAAGCTCGTTCAACACGAGACTAAACACTTGCTTAGCAAAGCTGCCGACAAGGGTCTCGGGGGACCGCTGGGGATGTGTCATCCAGCTCCCGAGCCAGCCCCGAGCTCCAGTGGTGTCACACAGCGAGTGGCTCCGCCGGGGGGTCCGGATCTGGCCCCCGTCCCCCCCCGGCTCTTGCCGGCCCGTGCCAAATCCCCCGCCGGGCACGGAGACGACTCTGAGAGCCGGGTCCTGCGACAGAGGTTGCGTTCATCTCGCCTCCAGCCCATTGTCTTGTTTATTTGTTACGGTTGGTCTCCAATTAAGAGTTTGAGCCGTTCGGGGCAAGAACTGTTTCTTCCCATGCGAACGTGCGGTTCCCGCGCCGCCGAGCTGTGATGTGGTTGGGGACCCGCAGGAGCATCTGCTATTGCAGCAACAGTGCCCGGGGACAAATGCGTTTCAGATGGACTCGGCATTTCTTTCCGTGCTCGGGCCAGTGGCCAGCCCGAGATGGTGAGGAAGAGCCGCCGGCCGGCCCTTTGGACGCGATGTTCCCCTCCTCGGAGACCCGCTGGGACCTGGCGTGGGGCCGGAGGCCTGCCAGGGACGTCGTTACCGGCAGAACGCCATTCCCGAATATCGAGCCCCTCCCGGATGGGGAAGGGGCTTTGCCATGGGCACCAGTGGGTGCAGCCTCACCCAGGCGGACGCAGGGGCAGGTGAGATGCTCCAACCCAGGTGTTTCAGGGAACGACCCGAATGCTGGAGTGACCCCGGTTGGGATGTGGCACTGGCGCCGGGGACGCAGCACAGGGCGCCCATGGGGGATGTGGGGCTGAGGGTGCCCCAGCACTGCACCTGCAGCCCACGGACGGCAAGTCCGGTCTGGCCGGTGGCCCCGGGGCAGCTGTGCGGACCCGTCCGGCCGGGTTGCGCGCGGCGTCAGTCAGCACATGATCCGCGCCGCGGGGCCAAGGGCTGAGGTCAGTCAGTCACACCCAGGCAGCGGCACTGACTTCACCGCGGGCAGGAGCAGCTCCTCACGTACCGAGCTCCCCGAAGGCAGCGCTGACCTGCCGCTCGGGGCCGATGGTCAGGCCGCTCCGTTATCGGGGCGCGGGCATCGCTCCCATCACAATGAGCGGCTCTGCAGGGCTCCCCCGGCTCTTCCCCCAGCCAAAATAGTTCTTCTGGTCCTGGGGCTGAAGCGGAATGGCTAAGAGGGCTCTGCCGGTCCCGCTGGGGAAGCCGCGGTGCCGGTTCCCCACGGTGCTCGCCGTCCGGCTCGCGGGGCTGGCTGGCTTCCCCGCAGCGCCGGCTGGGTGGGATCGGCCGCGGGCTGAGGTCACCGAAATCCCTTTCCACCTCCCTGGCTCTGGGACGGCCGCTGAGTGCGGGGCAGTGTGTCCTGGCTCGCAGGAGCCGGGGCGATGACACGAGCCGGGGGCCACCTCCAGCCCCAGCCCCGAAACCCCAGGGGAGGGCGAAGGATGAGGTGTTCGGAATTTTAGGGTCTTGTCCACACTTCAGCAGGACCCGCGTTTCCAGGGAAGGAAGGGTTAATCCCTCGCTCGCTGCTAATGAGCCTTAACTGGGAATGACCCGACCCCAGGGAGAAGTGAACCCATTGTCCTCGCCTGCGTTTGACTGTCTTCCAGGGAGACTCATGAAACGCAGAGCCCGGGCGTGAGTTCCCAATTTATGTCAGGAGGCTCTGATTTATTCTATTTATTTATTTTTGCCATCTGGTTGAGGAGGGACGCTGAACGCAAGCGTGAGAAATCCAGATGTGCACAGCTCCTCGCAGGACCTCGTCCCCAGCTCAGCTCCCCGGCCCCGCTGAGCTCGGCCCGATCGCCCGGCCACTGTCACCCCCCAGCCCTCGGGGACAGGCCGGTGACACCCCTGGGTACCCACTGTGTCCCTGCAGGGATGACGTGTGGGTATTTACACATAGATGGGCTCAGCCTGGACACCCGGCATGTTGGCCATACGCTGGCCAGGTGGTGATAGCCATGGGGACACCTGGGTGTCCCCAGCTGTGGGGACACGGTGACCCTGGCAGCTGCCGTGGTGGCACCACCTGCTGCAGGGCCCAGCCCTGTTTCATAGAATCACAGAATCACTTCGGTTGGAAAAGTGTTTCATGATGCTGGTCCCAAACATGATTCTGGCCCCTCCAAGCTTTCCACCATGCTCAACCCCGTGTTTTCGGGGGTTGTACTGGTTTGGGGACAGCTGGTAGCATGGTGCAGGCTGGAAATGGGCCCCACAAATGGGCTGTGACCCTGGGCACCCTCCGGGACAGTGGCACAGGGGACACCCAGGGTCCCTTCCCTGGTGGCAGGGCGGGATGGTGATGGAAGCCACACTGCGCCCGAGGGATCAGCGATGTCCCTGGGTGCCTCCGCTGCGGGGCAGGGAAGCTAGAGCTGTTTTGGGGCTCAGTCACCCCCATGAAGGGACAATGGGACTGGAGCTGCGCACTGCTGCCTCTGCTGTCCCTGTCATCGCTGCTGTGGCACGAGGCTGCCTGCGGCGGTGCCGTTTTGGGGACAAACGATGCTGTGAAACCTCCTTCAGGAGCCGGGGGACACAACCGGGCAGCGCGACCCAGAGGGGCAGAGAAAGAGAGGTTTTGGTGGGGAACTTTTGAATTTTTGCGATGATTTTTTTGGTCGGGGCTCCTCTGAGACAGAAGAGATGATCACACAGGATCTTAGCTCATCCGCTTGCTGTCTCATGCCTGGGAGGTTTGGCCGGAGGCCTGAGGGCTCCGGAGGAGGAGGAAAATTTCATCATCCCGCTCCAACGTCTCCTGGATAATCAGCCTCTTGTTAACCGATACGGCCCCATGCGAGATGCTCGCCGAGGACCGGGGCCCTGGAGGAGCCTTAGGTGGTCTTGGCCTCGGTGAAGCTTTGCTGAGCCTCTCCCAGGGCTGCCTGGGAAGCGGCTGCAGTTTTCTCTGGCCCTCCCTGCAGATGCTCGCTCGCCTCCCTCTGCCGCTTCCCAGCCGGCTTCGGCATTTCCACGCCGAGATGCTCCCCAGGCCGAGGCGCTCCTCACACCATGATACTCCCTGCACCATCACAGTCCCCACACCAAGAGGCTCCCTGCACCCTCCCAGTGCTTCTGAGCAGCTGGAAAGTGTCGATTTAAGCATCCCCCGGGGGCAAAATGCCTTTGCAATCAGCCATCCCATAGCAGACCGGGAGAGAAGAAGGAGCAAGGACGGTGACCACAGGCCCCAGTGACGCTTGGGGGGTGTTCGGGGCAGCCGGAGGGTGTTTCAGAGTGAGCATGAAGGGAACCCACCAAAGAGGAGCAAAATCCAGTCTGTTTCTGTTGGTTTATTTAAAAAAGGGGGACAACAAGTATAAAAAAATAAATATTTAAATAGAATTCTATATATATATATTACCACAAATCTTATTATTAATTATTAATTATTATTATTAATAACATTATTAAAAGTCAGGTCAGAGCACTCGGTGCATGCTGGGCTTTCCACCGAGGCAATAAATAACCCTCGCAGCTGCTCCGGTGCCAGGAGCGAGCCAGCGCCTCCTGCCACCGGCCTGGGGCCCGTCCCCACATCCCCACGTCCCTGCGTCCCCACGTCCCCATGCCAGGGATGCATGTTTGGCCGTGCACAGCCCAGCCCTTGGCTGGGCCACTGGTACATTCGGAGCCCTTCCAACAGGAAAAGCACTTTTCCGAAGGGGAGGGACGGGCTCTCCCTGCCCCGCTGTGCCCGCGCGGGGCGGATGATGCTCCCCGGTGGGGCGGCCACCAGCTCCATCCCCAGCGAGTGGACTCGTCTGAGATAGCGGGACCCAGCCCTGACCGCTGCGGCCACCCCGGTACCCTCAGTTCAGCTCCTTGTAGGGGAGCCCAGCCCCAAAAATGTGCATGGGGAGTGTGTCCCTGTGTCCCCGTGTCCCCACCAGCTGCAGCATCCCGGTGTCCTTCATCCCAATCCTTTTTCCCAGGGAAGTACAGGCTTTGGGATGATGCTCGAGAATGTCCATCAGGTCGCTCTCCGTGATGGAGGAGACTGGCCATGGGGGACAGAGTCCAGCCCCCGCCAGCCCCTCACAGCCCCCTCAGCTCCCCGCACTCCGTGGGAGGACGGGGTGGCCCAGGCGCACCCCGGGACCGGCCCATGCCCGGGCATCACCTCTGCTGCTGGGACCAGGGATGCGCTGCCTCGTCCCGCTGGACGCCGGCCCCCCGGTTCTGCTCCACCTGGGACACGCCGGGCTGTGAAGTTCACCCCTCAAGGGGCAAATAAATCACCGAGGAGTGGATGGGGCCGGTGCAGGGTCCAGGGTAATAAATAGGAAGGCGGGAGGTCAGGAGGCAGCGGTGTGGGGACGGCACGGCCGGCTCCGTGTCCTCACCGTGTGCTGGGCGCGGGTGCAGGAGCCGGGGCGGGCACTCAGGGGGGGCTGAGATGAGGTAGGAGGACACGGGCCGCCTGGGCGATGACCTGCACGTACTTCCTGAGCACCTGGCAGCCCTGCTGCTTCTTCCTGAAGGTGCCCTTGCCCTTGGAGCTCTCCCCGTAGCTGACGTCCACCTGGAAGATGTTGTAGTTCTTGCAGAGGAGGCAGGTGAGGTTGGAGATGAGGCCCCGGGTGGTCTTGGTGGTGTTGTGGAGCCGGTCGAGGAGCTCCTTGGCTGTGGGGTTGAGCTCCTCCTGGTCGCGCGTGATGTTCCCCAGCGAGGCGTTGAGGAAGGCGAAGAGCTGGTACATGGCCACCATCACCTCCTTCCTCTCGCTCGTCCGGTTGACACGGAACGGGGGGAAGACGACGCCGCTGGGGTTGCAGAGCTTGTCGGCCTCACTGCTGAACGGCTCTCCCTGGCACTTCAGCTGGGGAGAGAGGCCAGCGTCACCCCAGTGTCCCCTGTCCGTCCCCCCACCTTCTGCCACCATCCCTGTGGCATCCCCAGCCCTCCCGCTTTGTGCACTTGAAGCAGCAAAACGGTGTCCCCAGCCCTCCCTCCTCATGCACTTGGAACAAACAGCCCCGGAGGTCCCAGCCATCCCCGAACGTCACTTACGTAGAGGCTGAAGAGGTCCTGGGCGGTGGCGTTGAGCAGCGCGACCTGCCTGCGGGTCTGCTCCTGGACGTTGGAGCGGCACAAGCCGTGGCCGGGGCAGCCGGAGCCGGTCACCAGCAGCGCCCGGCCGGCCACCGGCCGCCGCTGCAGCAGGAGCAGGGCCACGAAGGGCACGACACCTGTGCGGGGAGAGAGGGGACGTCATGGTGGGCACCGAGCCGGTGCTGGTCCATGGCGGTGCAGAGCATCCCCCAGGGTGCCCCCAGCCCCGACACCCCAGGGCAGGGCGTCCAGCCAGCGCGGGGCCCCGTCCTGCTCAGGTGGGGGTCCGGTTCGGCCGGCAGCCCCCAGACCCCCCGCTTCGCCATCCCGTCCCGCTCCCGTTGCCCTCACCTGCCCCCCGGCAGGCGCTTCCCCGCCTCCCTTCCCGGCGGGGCGCCCCGTGGCATTCCCACATTTCGCAACCGGCCCGGTGACGACCTGTTGGGTTTAATCAAATATGCAAAGCGCTTTCCCCTCCGTTATCCTCGGCCGGGCCTGCGGGAGCGAGGCCCCACCCCGGCCCCGGCTGACTCAGCGGGGCGCCCGCAAGGAAACCTGCCTCCGGCATCCCCCTTCGCTCCCGCCTCCGGCCCCGCCGCCTGCCTCAGTTTCCCTGTCCGCGAAGCGGGCGCAGCGCCGAGGAGCCCTGGGGAGAGACGCCGCAGCTGCCAGAGACGCCGGCCAGCAAATCCCTGGACGCGGAACAAGGGGACCCTTGAGCCGCCCACAGCTGGGTCACCCCAGCATCCCCCTCCTGCTGCGGGGCGAGAGCGGGGTGCTCCAGCCCCCGTCCCTGGGGACCCCCCAAAGCAGCAGCACTGCTCAGGGAGGCCAAGCCCCATCCAGAGCCCCGCCACGGCGCTCTGCATCCTCAGGGCAGGTCCCCGCGGGGTCCCCGCTGCCGGGTGACCTGGCTGTGTCCCTGGGGGGCCCCGCGAGGCCGCGGGGGTGCTGCCAGGTGACGTCCCCGGCCGTGACAAGCGCCGAAGCTGCCCACACTTGTCAGCGCCTCTGACGTGCCGCCAGTGCCGGGTAATACAAACCTTCCTTTATTTACCCTGCCCAGGTGGGAAAGGACTTACCTGGGCGTGTTGTGAGCCCTGACCCGCCGCTGCCCCCTGCGCGGGACGAGGACGGGGGGGGACCCTTCCAACCCGCCCCCCCAGGTGCTCCCATGGGATATGGGTGCCCTGACCCCCTGCAAGCCCCTCTTGCTGTGTTTCCATGTCACAGCTGGGCAGCGTGGGGCTCAGCACCCATAGGTGCTGGATGGTTGGGGGGTCCCGGGTGGATGCTGCCCCATGGGACCCCCAGCATGGCCGCTGGGGTGGCGGCCGCTGCCCCCAACCCCTCTCCTGCACTTGGCAGCCTCCCCATCCCTCCGGTGCTCCCCACGCAGCGCAGCTCGCGACATCGAGACACCCAGCAGGAGGGAAAAGCAGGAGGGGGGACAAAATATTTAAAAAAAAAAAAAAAAAAAAAAAAAAAAAAAAAAAAAAAAAAAAAACAAAAAAAACAAAAAAAAAAAAAAAAAAATTCCCCCCCCTTGTTTTTTTTTTTTTTTTTTGGAAGCAATTCCAGTTATATAAGTGTCCAGATGTTGGCTGCACCGCGCCAGCGCCGCGCCGCGCTCCCCGCTGCCAATTCCCAGAGATGCTCGTCCCGGGGGAGCGCGGCGGGAGCCCTGGCTGCGGGTACCGGGACCCGCCTGGCCCGGCATCCCCGCGAAAAGGGGGGGGGGAGGAAAGAAAAGTGGGGAGAAGGGGAAATCATTTCTCCAAAGTTGGAATTTTTTTTTTTTTTTTTTTTTTTTTACCTGCCGGTACGAACTTCATTGTGAGCCGCGTCCCGGGAGCAACTTAATAGAGATTGGTGTTGGCAGAGGAAGTTTTCAGAAATTCATGTTCATACTGGGGGACTTCTCGGGGTTTATATACCGGTCCGGCAGCCAGCCTGTGTTGTAAGAAAGGGGAGGAGGGGGGGACGCGGGGGGGAGCAGCACTATCGTTACTTCTATTGAAACTGGAAATCAGGAAGTCGAGGGCTTTGGAAATCCTGAATGATTCTTAGAAATAAACTTCTGATAAAGTTGATGTCACCGGGATTGTGGGTTTTGTGTTTTTTTCACGCACAGGGTCGGGGAGGTGCTGGGGAAGTGGGTGGGAAGGAAGGGGGGGAAATAGGAATTAATTTGCCCTCCCGGGGAGGCGAGCGGCGGCACGTGGGGTTCGGGGGCGTCGCGGGGGGCGGCGGGTGCCGCTGGCGGCGTTGAGGCGCGATGGCGAGCGCGGGGCCGTGACTCACGGAGCCACAAGCACTTTCACCCCCGGGTCCCCCTCCCCGGGCTGGGGCTTCCCCGTCAGCTGCTGGAGCAATCAATAAAATAAGAGGGGGGGGGGGGGAATTGGATTTGGGGCTTTTTGGGGGGTTTTGGAAGGATAAAAGGTGAGCGGAGGTGATGGTGGGGTCCTCCGAGGGGTGCGGGAGCCCCGGTGGCGGTGGGATGGACGCGATGGCATCGGCGTCCCCCAGCCCACCAGCGGCTTGTCCCTTTGGGTGAAAATAGGAAAAGTAAAGGGTGGGTTTTCTCTGGGAAAAAAAAAAAAAGGGCAAACCCACCGAGCGGGGAGAGGCCGGACCGGCCCCCCAGGGTTAACCCTTCCACGGCAGGGCTGGCCCTGCCCGCACAGGCAGCGTGGGCAGGACGGCGATGGGCTGGTTGGTGGTGTCCTGAAATCAACGTGAGGGCAAACACCCAAGCGGGGGGGTCAGCCCTTCGTGGGGGTCCCACAGGGCCGTGGTGCTGTGGGGCTGTTTGCTCCCTGATTTGGGTGAAAAACAGGTTAAAGGGATTTTTTTTGGTTGTTTTTTGGTATATATATCTATTTTTTTTGTCACCGAGGGTACGGCCCGAGCTGAAACTTTTAATCAGGTTTAGCAAGTTTGTGGCCTGGGTGCGCTGGCAGCGTGAAACCGCCGGGGTGACAGTCGAGGAACGGTGACGCAAGAGCTACCACGACCCTGGCCGTCCCCGATGACAGGGGTGACACATCCAGGGGGGACACCAGGACCCCCCTGTGCCAGGAAACGGGGCGGGGAAGTTGGTCACACAGCTACCGCCTCAGTTTCCCCATACAGGAGCCTGGGGACCAGCCTGGTTTGTCAGGTGGCACTGATACCCCAGCAGCAAAGCTGGTTTCAGCCCAGTCTGGCCTTACTGGGCTGGGACTGGAGAGCCAGGGGGCTGTTGGGGGGGGACCAGCCCTGTCTCACCCCCTGCAGCCTCACGACTGGTTTTATTTGGGCGCAGTGAGCAGCACCTTGTGTATCAATGGATATCTGCTGGTTTGACAGCACTTAATTAGCTGTGGGACTGGTGTTTCTTAATTAATGGCACTAGGGAACATCCTCAGGGGCGTTTCTGGGCAAGGAATTGCTGCAGATTTGCTGTTTTCTGCCCTTTTTCCAAATTTCCCAGCAGGGACAGAACGAGGAGATGGGCAGGGTTTGGGGGTTCATTTATAATGGCTTTTGGGGGGGGAAATAGAAAGGTGGGGGTGTCCCCTCTGCAGGGGGGGATGCTCCAGCAGGAAAACCCGAATCCCTGCTCCGGGTGGGCTGGATGGGGCGATTTCCCAGGGATACCCAGGAAAATCCCCTTCCCCATCGCTTGGGTGCGGGAGCGTCCCGCATGGGCACCCCCGGGGATGGGCAGCAGGAGCCTGGCGAGGTCGTGACGTGGGTGGGGGTCCCAAGGAGGGAACGGGAGGGGGGATCCAGCCCTCCCCATGGCGGGGGCTGCGGGGATGGGAAGCTGGTGGGGGTGTTCCTTGGGTGTCCCTACTTTGGGGACCCCAGGAGCAGAGCTGGGGCAGGTTGGGCAGGAGGCAGCGGCCCTGCCTGGCTGAATGCTGCCTGCTGTCCCTGCTGTCCCTCTGTCCCTGCTGTCCCTCTGTCCCTGCTGTCCCTCTGTCCCTGCTGTCCCCCTGTCCCTGCTGTCCCTGCTGTCCCCCTGTCCCTGCTGTCCCCCTGTCCCTGCTGTCCCCCTGTCCCTGCTGTCCCTGCTGTCCCCCTGTCCCTGCCGTCCTCCCCATCCCTGCTGCCATCCCAGCTGGTGACATGGGGACATGCCCAGGAGAGTCCCAAGGCCACGGCTGCCATGCTGCTGCTCTGCTCCCCCCACAGCTGCCTCTGCCCCATCCCTGTCCCCCTGTCCCCCCCCGCCCCATCCCTGTCCCCATGCTGCCCCCTGCTGCCCCAGCACAGAACTGACCACTCCCCATCCCATAATTACCCACCGCCCCATCTCCGGCCCAGAACTGCCCCCCATCCCTATCCCTGTCCCAGAATTGCCCCCCCAGCCCCATCTCCAAACTGCCCCATCCCCAACCTGTCCTCTCCATCCCAGAGCTGCCCCCTCCTGCCTCGTCTCTATCTTATAATTGCCCCCCTGTCCCAACCCCATCCCAGAACTGCCCCACGCCATAGTTGCCCCCCCACCCCATGCCCACCCCATCCTTGTCGTGCCGAGTCCCCTCTGGGACCCCTCCCTGTGCTGTCCCCAGGTCGGGGGACACACTGAGGTTTCAGCCCTCACACCAGTTTGGGGCTGGGGCGGCTGTGCTGGGGGGTCAGCAGGGCGCTGGGGGGGCAGTAAGGCTGGTGTCCCCACCCGGGGAACCCCGGGGCTGAGTAATGGCCAGGACCGAATTCCCCTTGGACTCACGATGTTCCCCTGCCCGGAGCTGCCTCCCCCTGGCCCTGTGCCCCGCCGGTGTCACCCCGCTGGTGTCACCCCACTGCTCTCCATCCCAGCCAGGCCGTGGGTCCCCTTGGCTGTGGGGTGAGCAGCTCCCTTGGGGACCTCAGCCAAGGGATGTCCCCACCATGGGGCGGCTCTTCCCAGGCGGCTCCAGGGTGGGCAGCAGGGTCCCCCGGGTGGCCCTGACCTGCGGGGCCACCAGCATCCCTCTGGTGACACTCAGCCCAGGGTGCACCCACATATGGGGATCCCCTCCATCCCTCCACACCCTTCCCTGGGTGGGGGTCACATACCTGTGCCCTCCCCTCCGCAGCCCATGCAAGCCGTGCCCTCCTCGGAGCCAGGTGGGTGGTTCGGCAGCCAGCCGGCGGTGGCACCGTCACAGGCGCGGTCACGGTGACCCACGGCACGGCAAGCCAGCCCGGGCTGCTTCATGGTGACATTGTCCCCAACAGGAGTGTCCCCAAAAGGCAGCGGGGGCCAGCGCGGCAGTGGCCGTCCCGGCGGCGATGCTCCCTGTGACTGACTCAGGCAGCGGTGCCGGGCAGCCCGGTGGCACCGGCACACGCAGGAACAAGTGACTCTGCCGTGCCACATGACCGGGTCTTAGGATTTTTGACTCAGCGGGGCCGGTGGCAGAGGGGTGGCCTGGTCCCCGCCATGGCCCGGCAGCTGTGCCGAGCGGCACACGGGGCTGTGTGACACGCGGCACGTGGTGCCATGCAGTGTAGTGCCAGGCCGTGGCATGGGACGTCACGCCTTGTCACGTCGTGTACCACGCCACGCCATGTGCCGCAGCACGCTGTGCCATGCGCCGCGCTGTGCCGCACGCTGCATCTCATCGGGTACCACCTGCCACTGTGCTGTGTCACATCCCATGCCACCCACCGCCATGGCACATCCCGTGCCACCTGCCACATGGCCTGGCGAGGACACCGGGCACGGCGCCGCTCTGGCCACGGACACACGGATACCAGGACACCAGGACACAACCGCTCAGCGGCCCAGGGGCCAAAGTCAGCGCTTTATTTCCTCCTGCCATTATACAAAAATACGGGGGTGCCACGAGCCCGGGGTGGCCTCCGCCCTTCTCACAGTACAAAATAACCTTGATATTTATAAATAAAACCTTGTTACATTCATAGTTTAACACAATAAAAAAAAAAAGTTATCACAAAAATAGATATTTATGTATTAAAAATGTCCTTAAATATTTTTTCCCACTGCAGGGATGTATTAAATTAACCCCAAGATTCAATAAATATGACTAACCACACAAATATTAATGTATAAATTAGTGGGGAGGGGGTGGGTGCTGCCACCCACTGTCACAGTGCAGTGGCCAGAGCCGAGCCCCTGCCTGACACAGCCCCAGGGGCTTGGGGACACAGGGACACCGAGGGTACAGGGACACTGAGCACAGAGGGAAGAGCATGAGTGTCCCTGAGGACACAGGGATGCTGAGAGCATGGGGACACCAAGAGCAGGGGGTCACCAAACACATGAGGGTGAGCACAGGGACACTGAGCACACAGGGACATCGAGAGCACAGAGACGAGCACAGAGGTGCTGAGGGCTTGGGGACGAGTGTGTGGGGACAAGCACAGCAAAGGGCACAGGGACATTGAGTTTGTAGGGACACCGAGTGTGCAGGGACATGGAGCTCACAGGGATGCTGAGCTCACAAAGACACCAGGCTCACGGGGACACCAGGCTTGTGGGGACAACAAGGTCACGGGGAAACCAAGCTCACGGGGACAGCAGGCTCACAGGGACACCAAGCTCACAGGGTTCTGCTCCCAGACACTTTCTGGGGTGTGCAAACCCCCAAAGGTGCAGGTGGGGCGGCGCAGGGGGTGACAGTGCCGGTGGCACACGCCGGTGCCGGCAGCACAGCTGAGTCAGGCTGGGTCACCGGACCCGCTGAATCACTGGAAAATCCATCGAGACTCGGTGACAAGGGACGGCTCCATCCTGCTGCTCTGGGCACCCGGGGGACACCCGAGTGAGCCCAAGTGTGTGACGCCCACCAGTGCTGAAATGTGGAGCGGGATGTGGGGGAGCTGCCATGAGCAGGGCTGTCCTGCAGCCGCGCGGTGGCACGGGGACAGCCGGGTCCCCACGACAAGCCGAGGTGACGGGCGACGCTTCGAGTGCACTCGTGTCCTCACCCCTGGGAGCTCAGAGGGTCCCCGAGGTGCATCCCCACCAGTGAGTTGCCATCTGGGGATGGGGGTGAAGATGGAGATGATGGAGACGGGGACAGCTCTGGTGACACCGAGGCTGCGCTATGAGCGTGCGGGTGGCCGTGGGCCCCGGCGGGATCTCCGCTTCTCCCGGCGGCTCCGGGCCTCGAGCCGGGCGCTGAGCTTGGCCATGAAGCGAGCGTAGCTCCAGAGGATCCGGCACCCCGCCAGCTTCTGGCGGAAGATCTTGGTGGGTGCCGTGGGGCTGGGGGGCAGCCGGTGGCCGGGGAGGGGGCTGGGGGCCGGGAACAGCCCGTCCAGGTTGCTGAGGAGCCCCCGCACCTTCAGGTGGGTGCTGGCCAAGCGGCGAAGGATTTCGGCGCCGGGGGGGTTGAGGTCGCGCTGGTGGCGGGTGATGTCCTGCAGCGCCTGGGCCATGCGGGTCATGGTCCCTCGCAGCTCCCGCAGCCCCCCGGGGCCCGTCGTGGGTCCCCGCAGCCACTCGGGAGGGCGGTTGGTGCGGCAGAGGTGGTGGATGGCCAAGTGCTGGTTCTCCTCCTGCCCAGGGACAGGGGGGACAGTCAGGGACATTGGACCGGAGCAGCGTGGGACCCCCCCGCCAGCATTGTCCCCCCGTGGAGGGGACAGGCATGGGACTCACATAAAAGGTGAAAAGCTCCTGCGCGTCCTCGGCCATGTGTCTCACCAGCGCCTGGATCTGCTGCAGCGTTGGGGGGGGCAGGGGCCGTCCCCCCTGGCTGGGCACTGCCCAGAGGATGAAGAGCCCTTTGGTGACAGCTGGGGAGGAAGAGGAGGGATAAGAGGGACATTGGGGCATTGCTGGGTGTGGGGAGGCTCCAGCCCACCAGCCCCCCCCTGCCCATCACCCTGGTGTCAGGCCTGGAGGTGACACCAGCGTGTGCCGGGTGCATGTGCCCCCTGCACCGGTCCTGCCGCAGGGACAAGCCAGTCTCTGTGCCAAAAGCCTGCTGGGGACCCAGCGAGCAGGAGGATGGAGATGCCGTGGAACAGCCAGGGATACAGCCCAGTGCCAGCGGTTGTCCCAGCAGCTCCCCGGTCAGCACAGGCCACCGCAAAGGAGGGGACAGCGGTGACGCTCCTGGACTCAGCCCCTTGGCTCCAGCCCATTGCTGTCCCAGTCCTGCTGTCACCCACGTGCCAGCGGTGACTCCGGAGGTGGCACTGGACCAGCGCGCAGCATCCAGCCCCTGGCTCAAGGGCTTTGGGGGTGCAGGAGCTGTGCCAGCAAGCTGACCTCTGACCCTCTGCCAGCTGTCCCCAAACTGACCCCAACGCGTGTCCCCTCCCAGCACCCATTCTGCCCTGGGACAAAGGCAGCACCCTTGCGTGCCCCTCCCTGCTGCTCCCCATCCCACATGCCATGGCAGGGAACGTCCCCGTCCCCCACCAGCACCCTTGGGAGGTGACACCGCAGCGGCACAGGGACAGACAGCCTGGGTGACACCATCAGCCGCAGCACGCCACCTCCATCCCCACGCGGGCCCCACCGTGCTCTCCCGGGGCTCCCGAGAGGGCGGTTTGGGGACGCGGCAGTCACCTACCTGCCAGCACGCCCAAGGGCCGCCCGGCACACCGCATGGCCGGGACGGGGTGTCTGGGCGCGGGGCCGCCGGGCGCGCAAGCCACTTCCTTACTGCCGGCCCGATGGGGAAGCTCGCCTTTTAAAGTGCACCCATTCGCCCCCACCTCCGCGGGAGGCACCCGGACCCAACGGGAAGGCAGCGAGAAGTGAAGCCGCGGCCCCGGGGCCAATGAGCGGGGTGAGTCGCCCCGGCGGGAGGAAATGATGCCGGACGGCCCGTGGGCTTGTTCTTCGATTCAGTTCCTCGAGGGAGTCCCGGTGGGTCCAGCCCACGGTCCCACTGCTTGGCCCAGGTCTGGCTGTGCTGGAGCCCAAAAACCCGGTTTCTTGGGACAGGGCGTCTCTGAGTCACCCTGGTTTTGCTGCTTGGCACCCAATGGGCTGGTTGAACTGAGAACAGCCTTGTCTGCCCCAAAACCCAAATGCAAAAGAAGGGAACAGTGGTGGTGGTAGCAGGGCTGGCACTTAGGAACGCTGACCATCTGGGGACACCCATGTCACATTGTGAAGGGCTTCGTGCACCAAGCCCAGTCACGAGAGCTGAAAAACCCAGCCTGGGAAGGAGGGAGGTGGAAACTCGGGAAGGGCAGAGCATCTCAGCACGGCTGGGTGCCGCACCCCACCGTGGCACTGGGTGGTGCTACCGAGGATGCTCTGGCCATCCATCCCCTCATACCCACCCCTCTGGTGACGAACTGGGATGCTGACTAAGCAGGGGAAACAGGGCAGCGCGGTTCAGCCCAGCAGCACCCATGGGTGACCCCAGGGAGCAATCACAGCCGCCCGGTGCCAAAAGGCCACGCCGGGACGCGCGTGGGGCCCCGGGTGTTGCCCAAGGGCGCAGGGCCGGGCTGCGGAAGCCCGCTGTGGGCAGCAGTGCCGGCAGCTGTCCCTGCTGCCGTGGCAGCCTTGTGCAATGCCACCGCGGCACAGCCCGGCGTGCACGGCGCCCAGCGCGGCCTCGGTGCTGCCGGCAGCACCGGCTGCAACCGCCGTGCACCCCCCAGCTCCCGTTTCCCCCCCGGATGGAGCCCAGCACTGACAGGGGCTTTTTCATTCCTATAAAAATGAATATATTTTATCAGCTCTTTGAGATACGGTGCAATCCCCTTGATGTTGATGCCCATCACAAGCCGCCCCACGCTCAGTTTGCACGTTCCGAGGGTTTTGCAGCAGCATGGGCTGACAACCCAGCCATAACCTCTGCTCCGGGGTGGAACAACGCGGCCGTGATTCCCTTCCAGAAGAAGAAATGTTTTCTTTTCCCAGAATTTCACCCCCCCAGCCACCCCACAACCTCCAGGATTCCCTGCTGGGGATAGGGCCGGCGCTGCTTCCTCCCCAGCCTCCTCCTCCTCGGGGTGTCCCCAGCAGAGGTCACGGCGGGGCCGGGGGGCCAGGGTGTGCAGGGCTGTGTCTGGGGGTGGAGGAGCCAGGAGAACATCCTCTTCTCCCCAGCCTGCTTGGCTGAAGCAGCTTGTCCATCCGTCTGTCTAGATGGCCTGTTAGCCAGCTGTCCATCCATCCATCTGCCCATCCACCCATACAGCTGTCCACCTGTCCAGCAACCTGTCTGTCCATCGTCCATACAACGAACCAACCATCCATCCACTTGTTTATCTGTACGTACATCCATCCACCTGTCTGTCCATTTATCTATCCAACCATCCTTCTACTTGTACATGCATCCACCTGTCCTTCCTTCCATGCACTTGTGCATGTCCATCCATCCATCCATCCATCCATCCATCCATCCACATGTCCATCCATCCATCCATCCATCCATCTGTCCATCCACATCCACCCATCCGTCCATGCCTCCATCCCTCTCTTCCTGGCCCCGGGGACCCTCCGGTGAGTGTGACGCTGTGGCAGGACCCCCGGGCACCCTGGCCAGGTGAGCAGGACCACACAGGCAGATCGCACCCACCCTCAGATCCCCACAGCCAGAGGTGGCCCCTGGTCCCTCTGCACGTCACTGTCACCTCCCAGGGGGCTGCGCAGGGTCCCTGCCGGGCTGGGCAGTGGCCGCCTCGCTGGAGCAAAGCGGGTGGCAGGGGACTGTGCAATACCCAACGGGGACAAAAATAGCACCGGTGACCGCATGGGCCGGCTGCAATTTCTTCATCACTCGGGCGCACGTCACCGGCATCTCATGACTGCGGACAAGAGAGCGAGACAGGAAAGAAGTGCCTGGGGAGGTGGCAGGAACCCGATGGGTGACGCGGGGGGACATGCAGGGACCTGGGTACATTCCCGCCTGGTGCCCCGGGGAGCAGGGGCTGGTTTTTGAGGACAGGACTGGGGCACAGCCACATTCGCCCACCGCGCTCAGCCCTGCGGAGCCGCCCACCCCGGGGAACAGAGTCCAAAGAGGTTTCTGCTGTGCTTGTGCTCCCCAGGGACACCCAGGGGCTGGGGACGTGGGGGACAAGGCCACCACCACACAGCCCCAGCCACCAAGGGGGTGACAGGAGCTCCCAGGCACGCCAGGAGGGGACAGCCCTGACCACACACACCGCACTTTGCCGGGGGGTGGCAACAGGAGAGGACGTGGGGACACAGTGGCAACACAATACGGGTATCCCCAGGCCTGGGGACAAGTATTGTTGTGCCTCAGTTTCCCCAGAGCTGGGAGCTGGCCCAGCATGTGGCAGTGCAGAAACGGAGGAGCAGGGCCTGTGCCTCAGTTTCCCCATGGCTGGTGATTTGCTGGGGGATGCAGCCTTTGCCCTTTTTGCCCCAAAAATGTGGCAGGTGAGCTTGCCCTGTCCGGGTCACCTCACAGTGGGGACACAGGGAGTGCCACATCCCCCTGTCACATCCCAGCCATTCCCATCCCACCCAGTGCCACCACCCTGGGGACTGGCTCTTGGCCACCCCAGCTACAGAGACATACAAATAATAGATCTTTTATTGACTTATTAAAAACTATGTGAAAATACAGCTTGGAAGGAGTTGGGGGGTCACTGTCATCCCCCCCAATACACAACAGCCCAGGCAGGGGCACAGGGCCACCCCGGAGGTGACATCAGGCTGGGGCTGAACCACAGCCCCCCCAGTCTCTGCCTGGATTGTGGGGTGCGAGGGGACCCCCAGCTATGGGGATGCTTTCACCCCCCATGGGGCCAGACCAGGGGGGGCCTAGAGCATCATGGCTGTCCCCCCACTCAAGGGGATCACCCGTGGGGACACACAAAGGGCATGGGGACATGCCCTGCCAGCCCCAGGTTGTCACCCCCAGCACCATGGTGGCACATCACTGCTCTCTGGTGTGTCCCCCCCACCAGCAGGTCCCTGGGGACACCCGCTCCCCTCCCGAGGGGACAGAGGGTGGCAGGGTGCTGCCCTTTGGCACCCGCCGTGGGGTGGCACAGTGGGGACAGCTCGCCCTCCCACAGGACACAGTCCCACCATCACAAGGCCACTGGGTTCCTGAAGCCACCATGTCCCATGTCCCCAGCAGACAGGGGGTGACGCTGCACCTGGCTCCGCCCCACACTGTGGGAGCCTCAAAATTAAAAAATAATGAAGCGGGGGGGGAAAAGGGGACCCCACCGTGCCACTGCCCTGGGCCACCCCGCGTGGGGACAGCAGCCGCTATCTGCCACTGTCCTGGCGCTGCTGCAGCAGCTGGATGACCTCGGCGATGCCCTCCTCGGGGACCTGGGGGGCACAGAGGGGTCAGCCCTGGGGACACCCCCGGGCAGCGCGTCCCCGGGGAGGGGCAGGGACTCACCAGGGCGTGATCAAAGTTGAAGGTGCTGATGTAATAGGCTGAAATGTCAGCGGCCGCCAGCGGCTCGGCGATCTGCGCCACGATGCCACACTCGTCTGGGGGAAAAAGGGACCCCGGGGTGAGCGGCGGCCCCGGTGTCACAGCCCCACTGGGGGTTGCACAAGGTGGGACACTCACCGAAGCCGAGGGGCTGCCCCCCGATCCGCACCATGCGCCACAGCTCCCCCGTCGAGCTGGTCAGCAGCAGGTCGCTGGGGAACCTGAGAGAGGGGGGGCTGAGTGTGACCCCAACCTCCCTGAGCCCCCAGCCCTGGGATGGACAGACGGACACACGGACAGACAGACAGACAGCACCTACCGCTTCTGGGTTTCGGCGTCCATGACGATGGAGATGTAGCCCTCGATGAGGGAGAAGGCAAAGAAGGTGATGGAGTCGAGGTCCTGGCCGGTGGCACCGGGCTCCCGTGGCGGGCTGTGGGGAGGGGACGGGGGGAAGAGCCACAGGGAGGGGTCACAAGCCCCGAAATTGGGAGGGGAAGGGCTTGGTGGTGGCAGTGGGTGTCTGAGGGGTGAGCTGGTGGGGGGGCAGGAGAGGGGGCCGGGAGTGGGTGCTGCTCATGGGGTCTGCAGCTCGCACCGGGGGCAGCAGGTGGCAGCCACACACGGGACAGGGGTGGCGCCGGGTTTGGGGGTATCCCCAAAGTGCTGCTGTGCCTCTGGAGCAGGACGGTCCCACCAGAAGGGACCTCACCCCAGGGACACGGGAGGTCCCAGACAGGAGCATCCCCACACCCCAGCGCGGTTCCCACCAGCCTTCTGCAACCCCCCTGCTCCTGTTCTGCACTGGGGGGCTTGTCCCCACATCACCTCGGGACTTCCATCTCCCACGGTGCCACGTGGCCGCAGCCCCCACACTGGGGAGGGCAAAACCAGTTTGCAAAACACACCCAGAGCTTGAAAAGCCACTGGGAGCAAGGGGGGGACATGTCACCGCGGTTCAGGTGACATGAGGCAAGAGGCCACCGCCATGTCCCATCCCCCGGACCCACCTGTGGGAGTAGAAGAGGACGTCGATGAGCATGGTGGCGATGGCGGGCAGCGTGTCGGGGGCCACGGTCAGGACGCAGAAGCGGGTCTGGGGGCTCTGCACCGGGTGCAGCGTGGGGCTGGCGGCTGGCAGGGGGACAGGCACCCGTCAGGCCTGGGGACAGCACAGGGACAGTCCCGCAGTGCCACCCCGTGGCCACCGCCACCACCGCCCGGCGTCCCTCCGGGCACACGGGTGGCCCCGGGGGTAGGGATGTGGGTACCAGCGGGAGCATCCTTGACAGCACCCGTTGGCCCTGGGGACGGGGTGACCCTGGGGACACGAGACCCGGTGTCACTCACCTGGCTTGGGCTTGAGGAAGCCATTGCTGACGTCGTCGCAGGTGACAGGGACACACTCGCCGCTCTCCTCCTTGTAGATGTCGAACTCCCCGGCCAGCGTGTGGATCACCACCGGCAGGTCCCGCTCCCGCACCTGCCCGGGCGCAGGCTCAGGGCTGGCACTGCCACCCCCGGGGACAGCGCGGTCCCCACCCAGCTCCGCCAGAGCCACCGGGGACCCCGTCCCTGTCATCCCCGGTGCTCACCAGGATGAAGTCGGTCTGGTACGTGGAGAGCATCAGCACCGAAACATGGTGCTCGGCCAGCGGCGCGATGACCGACCTGGCGATCTTGGTGACGCCGGTGGCCTGGGAGCCAGAGGGGGCCCGGCCGTTGGAGACGACGCTGAGCACCAGCCACGTCGAATCCGCCACCTGCATGAACTCGGAAGGCGGCAGCTCTGCAAGGGGTAAAGGGACACTGAGGCACGAGGCTGCCTGGGGCTCAGCACAGCCGATGCCACGACCCTGTCCGTGCCGCAGGGCTGGCAGCGGCCCGGGCACCGCATGTCACACTGTCCCTCGGGAGGTGAGCTGGCCCGGCAGATCCAGGACAGGATCAGCCCCCGGCGTGGGGCTGGAGACGCTGGTTTGGGGGTGCAGACCAGCCCCATCCACACGTGGAACGAGCCAGAGAGGGCTCAGCCCCTCCACGTGCTGAATTTGGCCGCAGGGATGAGAGGGGTGGAGGCTACAACCCCCCCAGGGGCAGGACACGTCTCTCTTCCCCATGCCAGCACCCTGGGCTGGATGCAAGGGGGTGTTGGGGTGCTCTGCACCCCAAAACCGGCACAGCCAGGCCCTGGGGCTGCCTGGCTCATCCCCTGCACCCCGGGACCCCCAGCCCAGCATCCAGCACCAGGGATGCGCTGGGGGGCACACGGGAAGGGGCACCGCACTGTCCTGGGGGTGTCAGCACCTCGTGCCACCCTGGCAGGGACAGGCCAGGCCCCAGCTGGCGGGGCCAGCGCTGCCTCCCAAAAAGCTGGTTTGTTGGCAGGGGGGTGTGCACTGACCGGTCCCCTCCTGCCTCAGGACAGGGGGACGGGGGCTGCAGTTGTCCCCCCCACCCCACCCACCTGCCCAGAGAGGGGTTGGCACTGCCGGGGTGCCCCAGGATTCATCCCAGCACCCCAGTCCCTGGCACCCCCCTCTCACCCCTGCCCAAGAAGGGACAGGGTGGTGTGGGCACCCAAGGGGTCTCCAAACTGCTGCCCTCAGCCAGCAAAGGCAGCACCCATGGGAGACGGCCCCGCACCAGCACCCGCACCCAGCCCTTCAGTGGGCACCCAGCACCCAGCCCAGCTGAGAAGGCAAAATTATCACACCCGCAGCAGGGGGGGACGTCACCCCAGCCAGGGGTCTGGCACCCACGGGGGGTGACCCCACGAGGGGACGGGTTCTGCACCCCCCTCTCGAACCTCGGCTTGGGGCAGGGCCGGATCCGGGCCCTCGATGGGTGTTCCCAGCGCCTGTTCCTGCGCAGGAAGCGGCAGAGCGGCCTCAGCTCCAGCCCAGGACCGAGCGTCGGGGGGGACACATGGGGACACGGGACCCGTCCCAGCATTCGCTGCTTAATCGCTTTTCAACACCACCCTGGCCAAGGCTGTGAGGCACGGGGGGGGAACCCAAGGGCCCCATGCCACCCACCCCGGGGGTTAACCCCAGTGCCCAAGGGAAGAGAAGGGGCAGCTTTCCTGGGGGTCCCCTCCCCTGCCCCACAGCGGGGGGACTCTGGCAGCCCCCCAGCCCTGGGGCGGGGGACACGGCACAGCGGGGCTGCCGGCTCGCAGGACCATTGTTCGCCGCTTCCCGCCCTCCCCTCGGGATTGAGGAATATTTGTCCGCAAGCCCTGAAATAAAACAATACGTGGGGAACAGCTCCGGCTCTGCGGGGGGAGCCCTGCGGCCCCGGCCCCGAGCAAAGGGCCAGGGAGGGAGGTGGGAGCTGGATCCGGACAGTGAGTGCCCCACGGCTGCAGCGCTGACCGTTGCTCCTTGGGGCACAGCCAAGGTGATAAACTGCGGCTGGTCCCACGGCCTCGGCAGGAAGGTTTGGGCGTGGGAAGCTGGGACAGGATCCGGCCCCCCCAGCACAACCCGTTGGGCCGGTACCCCCGGCAGGACCAGCGGTCAGGCTGATTCACGGGCACGCGCTGGGTCACCAGCGGTGGGGACATCACCAAATGACACCTTCTGGGGAGGGGGACCAGACTGGAAAGGCCCAACTCCCCCAGGACACCCCAAAACCTGGGCCCTGCTGCCCACAGCACCCCCAGGCAGGGTGCACCCCTGCCAGCCCGGGGGCCACAGAACTGGCCCCGCTCTGCTGAAACACCGGCCAGTCCCGGCCCTTGCCGGGCAGGGGGACGAGATGACAGCGGCCAAGGGACCGATGGCAGCAGGTCAGGCAGCAGCACCCGGTGCAGGCAGGGACCAGGGTGCTGCCCATGGGATCCCGGGGGTACCTGCCCCCGGCCCGGAGCAGCTTCGGCTGGTGCCAGGGTCCTGCAGACCGTCCCCACCAGTTCCACAGCCCAGTCCCGTGAGCTGGCGGAGACGTGGCTGCGGCTGGAAGGGGGTTATTAGGGCAAAGGCAGCCAAGCTGGGAGAGCGTCAACTGGGCAAGCTGGTACACCCCGGCGCAGGCGCTGCGGGGCCGGGAGCCCCGGGGATGGGCACGTACCCAGGGAGCCTCGCTACAAGCCGGGACTCGCTCCCCGCGGCCCAGGACGGAGCATCGCTGCGCTCGGGTGGGCTGAGAACGGCCGCAACTCGTGTCTGCGGTGCCAGCCCACCCTGCGAGGGACGGGGCGGCCGCGGCCGCCACCGCACGGTACCTTTGAAGCCTTCCTCGTCCAGCATGATGGTATAGTCCTCGGGGGTCTCCGTCAGGCTGAAGAACTTGCACCTGAAGAAGAAACCGGCGCTGTCGACCCCGCCAGGGCTGGGGGGCTGGAGCGGTGCTGGGCACCGGAGGAGGAGGAGGCGGAGGAAGGGGAGGAAGGGAAGGCCGGTACCTGCAGCGCTGGGGTAAGAAGAGCAGCTTGAGCAGCGGGTGTGTGTAGAGCCAGAGCCCGCGGCGGGCCAGGCTCAGCACCCGCACCCGGTGCTCCAGGATGTGCAGGTCCATGGCGGCCGCACCGGCCCCGCCGCCGCCACCAGCGCGGCCCCGGCCCCGCCCCGCCNCCGCCCCAGCCCCAGTTCCGAGCCCCGGGGTGCGGGACCCGGACCCGACCCGGAGTCCCGGAGTACCCGAACAAGCCCAAATTCCGAGTCCCGGGGATGCGGGACCCAGACCCGACCCGGAGCTCCGGGGCACTCAGAACAGCCCCAGTTTCGAGCCCTGGGGCGACCGACGCGAAGCCCCGGAGCACCCGCCCCAGCCCGAGTTCCGAGCCCCGGAGCGCCCGACCCGGACCCGGACCCGCCCGGGGGCCCCGAACCAGCCCAAGTTTCGAGTCCCGGGCTCGCACCCATTCCCGCACTCAGCCCTGCCCAGCTCACCAGCACCAGTCAGGCTGGAACTGGGCGCACTGGGAGCCCAGAACCCACCATACCCACCGCACCCCGGCTGGGCTCCCCCGGCACCCCCCGTGCCTGGCCCCGGCCCGGGGAGGATGGAGCCCAAAGCAGCGGGATTTACCAAAACCAGGGCAGTGGTTCTGGGGGGCAGAGATGATCCCCAGCACCAGGTGTGTCCTGTGGCCACCCCTCGGGAACAGGGAGGTTTGGGGAGGAACGGAGGTTCAGGCAGAATTCCTGTCTGCGGGAAGCACGGGGAGGGAAGGAAGGCCCAGGCACTATTTTGTGTGTGAAAAAAGTGGAGTTCTGGGATGTCATGAGGTCAATTAGGGGGCTCCTGGCTCTGTGGGGCCACAGGGGCTGCGGCACTGGGAGAGGGAGCAGGTCTGGGTGCTGGGAAGGGCGCAGCCCCCCAGGAATCCCAGAGACCCCCCGGGCCTGGCAGCCACCACAGCTGTCACGAGCTGGGGCAGGTCTGGGTGTCCCCCCCTTTACACCCCAAACACGGGCAGCCCCAGGGCTGGGTGAGGCAGCAAGGCCGGGCTGGGGCTTGGCCACCCTTGGTGGCTCCCCTGGGGTGGTGAAAGAGGTGACAGCAGCAGGACCCTTCTCAGGACCCCCCTCCAGGGCCAGATCACTCAAGAGGACCCAGGGTCCACGGCAGGGTGCCCCCCCAAACCTGCTGCAGCAGGAGTGTGGAGATGATGGGGAACACCCACACCCCCATCCTCTGCCCCCCTTCAGCCCACAGCCCCAGAGGGCGACAGGAAGACACGGTGGGAGCGGAGGCTGCGCCTTTACACAATCCTGCTTTATTTACCCCTTTGTACAAAACCATTTTCCCCGCTTTATTTTACAAAGCCACCCCTGACAGAGGAGAGAGAGGGGACCCCCCAAGCGGGGAGCACCTGGCCGCTCACCCACCCCACGGGCACCCTGCCTCGCCTCCACCAGGGCCCCAGGGTGGGGGGCAGCGGTGGGGAGAGCCCCAGCAGGGTGAAAATCCCCCCCCGAGCCGTGGGGAGCCCAGGGATGGGGCGGGGGGGCTTTAGCCTCCCAGTCTGGCATCAAATCCCGCTGTCCATGGCACACTGTGCCCACAGCTCCCACCCTCGGTCCCCGTCCTGCACGGTTACTGCCACGGAGGAATAATAAATAGGCTCAGTGAGTAGGTAAATTTGGTAACTACATATAGGGCTACAGCTCGATACATCCTCACTAGATAAAGAGGAGGGGGGAGAGGGGTCCCCCCGGCTCCTCACGTACCCCCAGTCCCCCTGCGCCAGGCGCGAGGGCTCAGGAACTGGGTCTGGGTCTGCCCAGTGGGCAGGGGGTGGGCAGAAGGGTGGGGGCTATGGGGGGACCCCAGGGGCGGTGGGTTGAGGGGCTCTGGGATAGAGAGAAGGGCCCGCAGGGCACTGGCCCCCCCAGCCGTGGGGAGGGAACTCGGGTGGCTCAGCCACCCCCGCCAGGGCTCCCACCGCTCATGGTGCCAGCACCCTGCGGGGTGGGCACCCAGCACAGAGCGACGGTGGCCCCTTGGGCCACCACCCCTGGCCAAGCTCCCACAGGTGCCCCCCGGCTTTGAGCCCACCCCTGTGCACGGGGCCCACGGTGTCCCCGTCCCTTGCGCTCAGAGCGCCGGGCACCCCGGGTCCCCGCGCAGCCCCCTCGGTGTCCTGGAGCCCGGGTCCATGCGCAGCCCAGCTGAGCCTGGGGTGCGGACCCAGTGCCGCGCCGGCCCTACAAGTACGTGTCCTCGCTCTCCCGGGAGCTCAGGCTCTCCTTGGACTGGTGGTGGGGGGACACCTGGGGGTGCAGCAGCTCCTTGGCTGCGCCAGGCGCCCCGTTACCCTCAGCCCCGGGGCCGTTGGCGGGGCTGGCCGGGCTCTTGTCCCGGCTCTTCTCCTTGCTCTTGCGGGCCTTGGGCACGGGGGCGGGCCCGGGGGGGACGATGATGGAGGGGACGGGCTCCAGCGCCTTGCGGGTGGGGGGCTCTGCCTCGCTGATGGCCTTGGCGCCGTGCAGGCGCGGGGGGGACTTGCACTGCAGCTCCCCGTGCGTCTCCCGCCACTTCTTCAGCTGGATCAGGTGCTCCCGCTCGATCTGACGCTCCGTCACTGGCAGCTCGATGACCTGGGCGGGGACAGACTCGGGCCATCAGTGTCTCCCCCAACAGTGTCACCCAGTGCTGGCCAAGCCCCCCACTCCCTGGGATACCCCCAAGGCAGGCATAACCCCAAATCCAAGCCTTTTGGGAACTGCTCCCCATCTCTGCCCACCCAAGGGCAACCCAGTCCAGCAGCGCGGCCAACTGGGCAGCACTGGGCCCCCAGGCCCCCCAGCACCTCACCTCCTGCACCAGGAAGGTCTCCTGCATGATCTTGGGGCTGAGCGCCCGCAGCCGCTCCATGGTCTCGTACTGGCCCTGGCAGGACTTGAGCTTGTCCGAGGAGCCCAGGGTGTGTTTGAGCAGCACCAGGCCCACCCGGAAGATGATCTTCACCCCTGCGAGGGGAGAGGTGAGGCAGCAAGTGCCCGGCGGGACAGGGTGACGCTGCCACTGTGTCCCTCAGGTGCTGTGGGACACCAGATCCTGGCCCCGCTGGCAGTCGGGACATGCAAGAGAGTGGATTTGGGATGCACGTGCCCCTGAACCCCTAGAAAAAGAGCCCAGTCTCTACCCCAGGCATGTGGCTGCCCCAAACCTGCCCTACAACGGGTCCCATGTGCCACAGGGGCTGCAGCCGGTCACCCCAGGAGGAAGAGGATGGTGGGGAGCTCCTACCTTCGCAGAAGAACATGTCCCAGACGCGCAGGACCGAGCTCCAGGGCAGCGTGCGGGAGAAGGCGCACATGAACCACTCTGTCATGTAGAGGATGGGATCGATCTTCTGCTTGCTCAGGTGCTTGTAGGCCACGGGCGAGACCTTGTGCAGCAGCGAGAAGAGGATCTGCCCGTCCAGCTGAATGGCCTCCTGCAGGGACAGCGGCAAGAGCCCCCGCGAGCGCCTTAACCCCGGCCCAGCCCCGGGATCAGCTCCCCCGAGGAGCAGCCACCCCCCAGACCCAGCTACGGGAGCAGAGCTGTGCCACATGGACCCCAGCAGCAAAGCTACGCTGAGCCCCCACCCCTGGGGGTGTTCAGGGGCTGTGGGAGCACCAGAATCTGCCCAAGCTCTTTCTCCAGAGCTTTGGGTCTGGAGCCACCTCAGGTCCTGCCACCGCCGACGGCACCGCAGGCCCCTCACTCACCAGCTTCTCGCTGTAGTAGCCCGGCAGGTACTTCTCGCAGATCTGCACCAGGCACCAGAACGCTTGCTGCAGGCCAAGGGACAGCAGGTGAGCGCCCGAGTGTCCCCAGGGGACGTCCCCGCAACCCCCACCCTGCTCCTGCTGACCAAGGGAGGGGGCAGAGCGTACCCCGGGCACCTCCCTGCACCAGCCGAGCTTTGGGGTACACGGGTGCTGTGAGACAAGCACCCTGCCCGCCAGCAGCACCCAAAGAGGCCCCCACCCTCCCGCCGGTCCCCGCTCTGCAGCCCCCGGGTCTCCCTGTCCCCCCAGCTGTGTGCTGGTACCTCGGCCGGCATGTGCATGAGCAGGACGGCGGCGATGGGCGCCTGGGCCTGGCAGTAGCCCTCCTCCGGGCGGTACAGCGTGTACGCCTTCAGCACCCGAAACAGGTCCTGCTGCCTGCGGAGACCCCGGGAGGGAGAGGTGGGGAGAGGGCACGGACATGGCCCCGCAGCCCCCCCAGGGACCAAACCAGCACCGGGCATCACATGGTGACCCAACACTGCAGCCTGGTCACCAGGCTTCCCCACCAGCCTGGGTCAGTCCCTCTTCACACAAACCCAGGGATACGGGATGCCCGTTGGGGTGTTCAGCTGGAGGAGAGAAGCTCCGGGGAGATCTTATTGCGGCCTTTCTGGGCTTAAAAGGAGCCCATAAGAAAGATGGGGACAGACTTTTGAGCAGGGTCTGTTGTGATAGGACAAGGGGTGTTGGTTTTAAACTAAAGGAGGGAGATTCAGGCTGGACATGAGGAAGAAATTGTTGTCCCTGAGGGTGGTGAGAGCCTGGCCCAGGTTCCCAGAGAGGTGGTGGCTGAACCATCCCTGGAGACATCCCAGGCCAGGCTGGACGGGGCTCTGAGCAACCTGAGCTGGTGAAGATGTCCCTGTCATGGCAGGGGGGGCACTGGGGGAGCTGGGAAGGGCCCTGCAACACAAACCATCTGTGATTCTACAATAACCATGGCTCTGCTCCGGGATGCTCTGCCCACGGAGGCCCCATCCTGCATGGATCTGAGCAGCGAGGCCGGGAGACGACCCATCTTCTGGGGATACCGGCTCAGGGTGAGCTGTGGCCGGGCAGGACCCAGCTGCAAACACAGCGGCACAGACACTCCCTGACACGTGGGGAACAGCATTTCCCTGGTGAAACAGAGGCCACAGCTGGACTCCTCCTCCCTCCAACCTCCTGCCACAGCAATTCCCACCCCACCAGTGTCAGAGCTGGTGCAGTGGGCTGTGACCCACACACCCAGCTCCTGGGAAGCTGTCCTGTTTCCAGCCCAGGGCTGCATGCCCTGTGAGCTGGGGGGTGCAAGAACTGCAGGGAACACTGCAGGGGACGAGTGTGGCTCTGTGAGCTGGGAGGGCCAGTGCCCACCCCACAGAGCCGGTCCAGCCCGCTGGCTGCCGAGGACCAGACACGCAGCAGCTCCACTCACCCGTGGCCTCCGCGCGAGACGAACATCTCGTGGAAGGGGAACTGCCGATGGAGATCCCGCTCAATCACGTCCAGCCACTTCGGGTCCCCCGGCAGGAGATCCAGTTCCTGGGGAGGGGAGGAGTGGGGTGAGCAACACCCCACAGCAGCACAGTGCCAGCCCTGCTTCGGCATGTGGGGCCACCATGACCCCGAGGGAGCTGGCGGAGCAGCCACCAGGCTGGTCCTGGCTCTGCCCTGAACACAAGCCCACGCTGGCTGGGACACCAGCCCCCTCGCGCACCCCCCCAGCAGGAATAAGCAGCATCTGGGACCCCAACAGACACCCCAGCACCGTCCCCCTCAGCAGCACCCCCTCGCTCGGCACAGGAAGGTCCCCGGCGGCACTCACGTCAAACTTGCCGATGTTCTGCTCCAACTTGACCTTGCTCCCAGAGAGGTACTGCCAGGCACGGCCCCGCAGCGAGGGCGGGATCCCCTTCTGGCACCGCAGCCGGATCTGAGGAGAGACACAGCGTTATGGGGAAAATCAGAGCACGGGGAGCAAAGAGGCCCCGGGGCAAGGTGTGAGCCAGGCCTGGCAGCACGGTCGCAGACCGGTACCTGCTGCCTCCCAGGACAGGGGACGTCCCTGCACCCCTGGGGACAGGCTGCCCTGTCACACATCCCAAGACAGCTCCTGGTGCCACAAAGACTGACAGGATGGCATGGGGACCCATGCACCCTGCTCACCCCAGCATCGCTCTCAACACAGCAGCTCGGCTGGATGGAAGTGGTGTCCCTCAGGGGTCCGTACTGGGACCAGTACTGCTTAATATCTTCAATGACATCAGCAGTGGGATCGTGTGCACCCTCAGCAAGTTTGCGGGTGACACCGAGCTGAGTCATGCAGGTGACACACCTGAGGGACGGGACCCATCCAGAGGGACCTGGACAAGTTCGAGAAGTGGGGCCACACGAACCTCCTGAGGTTCAACAAGGCCAAGCGCAAGG
>VWYH01000367.1:579715-610820 GCA_013399365.1 Pampusana beccarii
GCCACGGCGGCGGCCACGCCCCCCGCCCGCCGGGCCGCGCCCCCGCGCCGCGCCGCTATTGGGCGGGAGAGACCCTTCCACCAATCAGTAGCATGGAGACCGACGGGGACGGCCCGCCCCGAGAGGAGATTGGCCAAACGGCTGGGAGGGAACTGTCCGTCAGCGCTTGCGCCCGCCCCCACGGGTGCCAGCAAGCGGGGAGGGGCTGCAGGGGGCGAGGGGCGGGTCCGGGCTGGGACCAGTCTGAGCACACAGCGGGCACCGGGGCTGCCCCGGGACTCTGCGGGGGCTGCGCTCTGTGCTTATTGGGACAACACTGGGGCTAAACTGAGGTTGCACTGGGCGCACACTGCGATGGGGCGCTGGGAGGATCAGTTTCCCATGGGGATGCCCATGGTGCACTCTGGGGACAGTTTGAAGCCACAGACGTTACTCCCTGTTTAAGCACTTCACACCCCAAACCTGCCCTAGCCTGTGGGTCCTCCACGTGGCCCTGCCCTTGGGTCACCACAACTCCAGGCAGCACCCCAGGTTGGGGCAGAGCGACTGGAAAGTGCCCAACAGAAAAGGAGCTGGGGGTGTTGGTGACAGCGGCTGAACACGAGCCAGTGCGTGCCCAGGTAGCCAAGAGGCCACAGCATCCTGGCTGGGACCGGCACTGGTGTGGCCAGCAGGCCCAGGGCAGTGACCAAACCTGTGCTGGGACCTGGGGAGGAAAAACCGCGAATCCTGGGGGCAGTTCTGGGCCCCTCACACCAAGAAAGGCCTTGAGGTGCTGGAGCGAGTGGAGAGAAGGGAACGGAGCTGGGGAAGGGGCTGGAGCACAAGTGTGATGGGAGCGGCTGAGGGAGCTGGGGGTTCAGCTGGAGAACAGGAGCTGAGGGGAGACCTTCTGATCTCTGAACTGCCTGAAAGGAGCTTGGAGCCAGGGGGGTCAGGGCTGCTGGGCATTGGAACAGGCTGCCCAGGGCAGTGGTGGAGTCACCATCCCTGGAGGGGTTGGACAGACGGAGATGAGGTTCTCAGGACATGGGGCAGTGCCAGGGGTGGGGGAACGGTTGGACTCGATCATCTTGAGGGCGTCTGCAAACAAAGTGATTCTGTGATTCAATTCTGATTCTATCCCTGCAGCTGGTGCTGTGCCCAGCGGTTCCTCATCCTCTCCAGCCCAGACAGGTGAAACCAGCCCAGGTTGTCTCAAAATAAACCACAAAGGATGTGTAAGTGACTGGGTGACAGCGCTGGCTCCGGGTGCTGTCGGGACCTGCCTGGTGAGGCCTGGCAGGGGCAGGTTCTGCAGGGAGGGAGGCCCTGAGCTCCATCCCACCTCCGGGCACTGAGCTGAGTACTTGATTTTCTCCCTTGAAAAGCAAAGAATCGGGGTTTTATTAGAGCCAATACCCTTCTCTATGTGGGTAAATTGCCAAAGGACCAAAGCTCGTTAACATCAGTAACAACTCAACCTACTTCCAGACTTCTTCTGCATCCCCAGCCCTGCGGGTCCTCCCTACAGAAGGGGAAGGCTCCGATAGCGGTTTTTTTGTACAAGACAGACACACGCACCGTCTGTTACAACATTTTCCACTAGTATTTAGAGAGAAAGGGGCTGGCGAGGCTCCACGAGCTATTTCTAGTGGGAAGTTTTCCTGCCAGAGCATTGGGCCGGGAGCTCAGTCCTGCCTGGCTGGTAACAGGCTCGGCTGGAAATGTCACCTCAGCACCAGCTGGGGACATCGGGGAAACGTGCGGCCCTCAGGGAGCTGCTCGGGCACCGAGCCCTGCGGTGGGTCATACCACCGGCCACAGCTGGAAGAGAAAAGCTGGGTGACCTCAAGCAGTCCCATGACGTTTGGGCCCCACACCGGATGTAAAAATGTGACTTCTGCATTTCAGAGCTTTCTCTGCAGTCTGTTTTTTTTTATCAGCTCTGGAAAACAGCCCTCACTGCCCGGTTTTGTTTTCTGAGATCATACCTATTGTCTAGTTTTTAAAAGCAGAAGGGAAGTAATCATCCCACCTTCCTGCAGGATCCACCCCAACGCCCTGCGGCAGAGACGGGCGCAGACACGTGGGCATCTGTCACAGCAGCTGGGGACCACGGGCCACCTGGGCTGGGCCAGCGCCAGCCACCGGCCCTGCGGCACCGCGGCTCGGGGAGGCAGGAGGATGCTGGTTCTTCCCGCCCGCTGAATCTCCCTCCCCACAAAGCGCAGAAGAAGGTAAACAGGATGTTCTGTAACGCCTGACCATCGCTAAAAATAAAAATAATAAATCCACGGCTGTGGATTATCCCAAAAGGAGAGCAGAGGTACCCGAATCACACGGCTGCTGGGGGAGCAACGGACAGCTTCCTCTTCCTTGGTGCCTAATTATCTCGCTGTAGATTAAGTGTGCTCTGTGTTATGTTTGTATCAAACTGCAACACAGCTCTGCCTGAAGGCACAGCAATAACCCATTTTCCAGACCTGTATGTTCTCCCGAACCAAGAGGTGCCAGCTGCTGAGGCGTAAAACACGTTTTCCAATAAAATTCTTACTAAGTGCAGAGCCTCCCCACCCAGACATGAGCTTTACATCGAGGAGTAACTGTGTAGCCTTAGGGAAATTTTAACAAAACCCTCTTCTTGCAGCCTTTCCTCAAAAAGAAAAGTATTTCCTATTTTAATTACAAAACCCCAATGTATTTCCCCACAACCCAAGTGCTCTGTAGCCAGGCACATCCCCATCTAAAAAACCTAAAAGCCAACGACCGAGAGCTGTGACAGACCGAATCCTACACGGAGACGCGTGTTTATTAAAACAAATCACAGGCTGTACAGAGGCAGCACGAAGCTGTTCAGCGTACACAGCCCCACGTCTCCTCTATCGCAGGGAACAGCCGCGTACACTCAGGCCGAGGGAGGATAAATTTCCAAGTCAGGGTCAGCACGAGAGGCTCTTGCAGATAAGTTGGAGACAGAGAAAGAACAAGGGGCTTAATAAGTACGTTGAGAAGGAAGAAGTTTTCAATTAGAAGAAGGTTAAATGAAGCAGCAAGCACTGCAGTCAGACAGCTGATGTTCTTGGTCGGGGTAAATCCCTCCAAGATGGATCTAGACTAAGCTGGGCATGACCTCAATGTTGCTTCACGAGGGAATTCAACGAGGGGCCAGCACTCGAGCAAAGCATCGATCGCTAACAGACTGCTGCGGTTATGTACTAGGTCACTACATTTACACAACTTTCAGGGCTCTACCAGTTTCCCCTCCATTATTAACCACCCAAACGTGGGGTTCACAGTCCCTTTTTTCAAACTAGAGTTGGCAGGAGCCCCTAAAGGGCTGGAGGATTCGAGGGGTCAGGGTTACACACAAGCGGCATCACAGCCATGTCACGTCTCTGGGCTCCACGCCTTCTATTTCTTTCTGCCTCCTCTTTCCTTGAGTGCCAGGTGGATCAGAGAGCCGCTCGTCATGTTGTAATAAGCCAGGGAGTTTGAATCCTTGATGAAGATACCCTGAGGGGAGGAGAGAAAAAAAAATTAAAAAATCAAATGCATCAATCAACGCAATGACAGCAGCATGGGCTTTGAAAAAACCCAGAGAGACCCCAGTGCCTCAGCACACAGGCACTGGGTATGCTGGGAATGATGAAAGGGTACAGAGACAATACACATTATAAACCTCTACAAATATATAAAGACAGTCACCACAACAAGTGAAGTAATTTAGCTCCAGTCCCCCCTGCCCCTTTTCTTTTTTTCCTTAAAAAAAAATAATCAGCGAAGCCTTTCTCGCTAAGGGTTAATACAGTCTCTGCCCACAGATGAACCCCGAGGAGGTGAGTGCACAAAGTTCACTGCTTAGGCAGCAGGTTGTGCCTCTGCATGACTGGAAACAAGTTATGAAAAAGGAACGGTGCCTTTCTACCAGCTCCTGTCTCCAGAGGAAGAGAGTGAGCTCTCTTCCCCTCTGTGCTTTGGAGACAGCCTTGTCAGAACTGCCAGGGTTTCAAGGTTCGCTCGCCCACCTTCCAGAGCACAGGCGACAGAACAGTGGGAGCAGACTGATGCATTTACGTGTTAAAAAAAGCCAAGAGAATAACAGTCTGACTTTGGAGAAAGCCACCAAGCTTCAAGGCCTCATCTGCCACAGCAACGACGTGAAGATCCACAGATGTCACCTATTGAAGGCCTGTCCTGCTCTAAATGTGCTGGTCAGTCACCAAGTGTGCTGTACAGACAAGACAAACACCATTCCCCCCTCTGCTCTCCCCAATATCTCAGTGGGTGCCTTGCAAGTTTTTCTTGTAAAAAGTCAAGTTTTTGTGCAAGAAAGCACTGAAACAGTGTTTGCAGGGCTTATACCCACCTCGTACTGCAGCTTCTGTTTCCCAGCTGGCATCCCCGTGGCCTCGTGGATCTTCACCTTTATAACAGACACCTGGGAAGAGGCAAAGAGCTTGCTCAGGCTTTTTTCCCCCAGGCATGAGCCTGCAGCGGGGGGAACATCCCGAGTTTTATAGCTGCTGCCATGCAGGTCAACTGCTGTTCCACAAGCACAGCAACGCCACAAGAAAACAAGCGGTAAAGGCCAGGTTAATGAGCTACGTGCCTGGTCGGAGAGCGGCAGCGTGAACACCAACACTTGGCCGTTCAGCTTCCATTCCGTCTTGTCCTGCATGTTGGGAACCTGGACTTTGACCGTGACTGGACCCTGGAGGAAACAAAGATAACGTCTCTTACAGGCAAGGAGGCTCAGGACTGTGATAAAAGAGTGGCACTGGAATTATTTATAGAAATGCAGCACTGGCAGACAAATTATTTATTTCCAAAACTAGCCACATATCTTGCCTTCTCAGTAAACACATGGAAACGGATTTGCCTCAACACTGAGAAAGTTACTTCACTGTTACCAAAACAAAACATTTAGTTGGGTTTCTCTCATTAGTCCTTCCTTTGTGTGCCATTCACCAAGCACCACTCGCATTCACAATATCACAGAGAGAACGTATGAAGCATTAAACATGAGGCAGCTTCTCTGTGCAACATCGAGGAAAACCAGATAGTCTTTCTTAGAGGACTTAAACCTCAACCCACGATGACAGCACTCCTCGGGAGGGAATCCAGTCCAACGTTTAGTTCATGTTGTTACAGGATACACCACGCTGCCACACTATCATGCTGACATTGATATACTAAATCTCCTCGCATCTCAGCTTAGCAGTCCTCTGCCTAAAAGCTTATTATCAGCTTTAGCTCTTTACATTAATATAAACCTACATCTCACTGCCCTTAATTACAGAAGAGTACTATCTCACTGACTTCTGTCTGCAGTGCTGCGCTGCACTTTCCAGTAAAATACCAAGCAGTTCTGTTTGCTCAGGAAGGAGCCAGCTCAGAAAGTCACTCCCTTGAAGGGCTTCTGCACATTGGCTCCGTCTGTGCAGTGAACTGGCTTTACATCCTGTTTGGGCAGAGGAGGCTCGAAAGCCCAGCAGGGGCAGACTTTTCAGCAGGGCCTGTTGTGATAGGACAAGGGGTGATGGTTTTAAACTAAAGGAGGGAAGATTCAGGCCAGACATGAGGAAGAAATTGTTGTCCCTGAGGGTGGTGAGAGCCTGGCCCAGGTTCCCAGAGAGGTGGTGGCTGAACCATCCCTGGAGACATCCCAGGCCAGGCTGGACGGGGCTCTGAGCAACCTGAGCTGGTGAAGATGTCCCTGTCATGGCAGGGGGGGCACTGGGGGAGCTGGGAAGGGCTCTTCAACACAAACTGTTCTGTGATTCTATGACAGGACCCCGGTGCTTCTCACCAAGCCGCCAGCCCGCAGCCGTACCTTGTTCCTGCGCAGAAACTCCTCCTCTGGGATCAGGCTGTCTTCGCTCTTCAGTTTCTTTGAGACCGGCTCATCCTCCATGGGCGGTGGTGGGTGAACTGGAGGCATCGGTGCTGGGGAAGGAACCGGAGCCACGGGAGGCGCAGGAACAAATGCTGAAAAAGGACGGGGGACACAAAACAACCTGCAGTCATCCACTGGGTAAGGCAGCAGGCACTCCTTTACACAAAAACTCCTTTAGCAGGGCAGTAAAGGCTGAAAAGAAATGCCACACTACATGGAGGAAGTTAACACAACCAGCAGTAACATGCAAACTTCAAATGTTAGGAGATCTTCTATACTGGGAAACAGTCCAGGAAAAGACAAGAAGCGACAGAAGAGCTTCCTGTAGATCTTGCAAAGAAGAAAATGCTCTCGGTTTGGCATGCAGCAGTGCCAGCATCTTGACTAAAAAAAAATGATATTAAGAATTGTGCTCCGCAACTTAAAAGCACTTAATGCTACAAAGCTGCTGTGAGGAAAGGGGCCGGGCAACAGCTTTTCCTCCTGCAGCAGCAAGTTCTGTCACAAGCTGTAACAGCCCGCGTGGTGCTGGTAGTTCCTCTTCACCCTGGTTCCTTTTGGAAAGCAATGTGAGTCCTTCGTCTTCCCCTCGGCAGGAGCCCAGGGACACAGACATGAAACAGGCGAGCCAGAATTCTCTGTATTTCATGCTGCAGGAGGAGGCTTGAGCCCAGAAGCTAGATAAATCGTGTGGAATACCCCAAAATTCTCAATGATAGGACTCAGTGTCTGCAATCCCAATTATACGCCATTATCGGAGGAACAAAAGGAAAAAAGAATCAAAGCTCAAGGCCACGTTAGACAGGAATTAGCTGACAACGAACCAGAGAAAGCTGAAATTACTGACCTGTGGGTACTATCATGGGCGGCGGGCGGGGGCTCATGATGGGAGGAGCGGAGGGCGGCATGGGGACCACGTTGATGCGCGGGGTGTGGATTATCGGTGGCATGGGGGTGGCAATGACGGATCCGGGAGGCAAACGGACCACGGGCGTCATCGGGGGCCGAGGCATGACCGGAACTGCAGAAACTACAGCAGCACGAACGGGAGGGGGCATCTGGAGAGAGAGGGTAACTGTTCTTAGCTGGTACGTTCAGGAACACTCGGTGCTGTGCACAATCCTGATTAAAACAACCCAGGCTACGGAGGATTTCTGCTGGCCAGGACTTGCTGGACACCTCAGTGAGCAGCTCAAGCTGCCTGTACACGGGGACAGAAGCTTCATTAATAGATTAAACGGTTCTTCCTTCTCTCACCACTCAAACCACGAGCATGTAGCCATCTTAAAGAAGTTATTTCAGAGTCACGCAGCAGAACACTTGGGCAGGAACACCAGGTAAGTGAGTCACCTGCAAACGTTTCTTACCTGCGGGTACTTTCGTTCTGCATTTTACGCTTTTTTACACCTAAAAAAAGGCCTCACCCCTCCCTTTGTTGGCCATCCACCCTTCCTCCACTATCTCACTGCCCAGGTTCCTCCTCTGCCCAGCTGATCACATCTGTTCGGTACCTCTGAAGACAAAAAGCTCCACCTAAGTCTTATTTTCCATTTCTAACAGCAAATTCAATGGGGTTCCTCTGCCGGTTTATGGGCCATTTGGAAACATGAACTTCACTCAAGATCTGCTTCCAAAGCAGCGCCCTGCTGTTACAACCCTTGACCTTCATCAGGACTCCCTTCTAATTAACTCCGGCCACAGCCATTTGCTTTTGGAAGCCCAAACACTTACGGTGGGTGGACGAGGGACAGATGTGATGGGTGGAGCACTGGCCGGGGGATTCGATGCCGATGAAGGAGGGGGCGGCTGGGGGATTTCATTGGGTTTGCTGGGACCGATCTTCTCCTTGCTGTCATCTTCTGGCACCAGGCCCTTGGCCTTATGGATGGCTTCAATTTGTTCTTGGAGAGTAATATTGGCCTGAGCAGCCTGTTGTGTGCGGGCCATGCTGCCCGAGTGGCCATCCCAGGTCACCTGAGAGGACAAAATAAATCAGAATAACTCCAGCCTGTCTAGACTGCAAATAAATCAAGAGAGCAGCTTCACAGCAAGAACAAAGTTCACAAGATTCCTGTCTCTCTGAGCATTCTTAATACTACAAGAACCTGCTAAAAACCAGAGTTTTCACTCTACCTTTTCCTCTGGTTTCTGGATTTCTTCTTCACCAATCTTTTTACCAATGGCAGTCTCTTCTACACCGAAGATATCAGTACGGCGCTCTGCCAGCTGCTTCAGGCTGCTTTCAATATCCAAACCTGCAGGCAAAAAGAGAAATCGTCTTATCTTAAGTGATATAACCAAAGGCAAACATCATCAAGCCTTTTCTAACGATGTTTAAACTGTTTGGTACATTTTAGAAAGAGACTGGAACTGATGGCCAGCCAGCAGCAGTCAACGCTCTTTGCCTTTAAACTTACAGAAAGGCTTCAATGTACTAATGACAAATGCATCCACATAATCAGCACACTAAGGACATCACGCAGAAAACCATATTTAAGATGTTTTCTCGGTGCAAGCTGGGTGGAGCGAGGGGGTACATGAAGAGTTCACAGAACTCATGTAGGAACTCAGGTTTTCCAATGCGTGTTGGGTGCTCGAGCTGACCTGGGGCATAGACCTCGTCATCGCTCTGCTTTTCACGGATGGATCGATCACGCTGCTCCAGCCACCGAGGATCCAGAAGGCCGATTCGCATGTGTTCTTGCATTTTACTGGCAGGAATTTTCTCTCCAGTGATGGGGGAAACAAGATACTCATCTGGAGCTGGGGCGGGTGGTAATGGTTTGGAGGCTAGAAAAACAAAACCACACTGTTAAAAAACACACCAGAGGATGCAGCCTAGAAAAAAATGCTTTGGGGATTATTCAGGGAGAAATGAAAGTTTTTCTTCACCAGCCTGATTTACCTTTGGGATCATAATCTTTCCGCACAATGACCTGATCTGGTGTGGGAGGGAGAGGTGGTGGCATTGGGGTTTCTGGAGGAGGAGGAACCTTCTGACCTTCATCTTCATCATCTGAGCCCTTATTTAGGAAAAAAAAAATCATAATCAACCTCCTGTAGTCAAACATCAACAAATAAGCTTTGAGAAAGGCCTAAAACTCCTATGCAGGTCTGGATGATGCAGCTCCAAGGCAACAGAGTTATTTTGCCTCTGGACACCTACGCTACAGTGGTTCCTCTGGATAATATCAATTCAGAAATTCAGTGGAGCCAGAAGAGGATGCAAGCACTCCTCAGCTTCCACATCACCACAGCAGAACAAGCAGGGGCTTATGGTTAACTACTCTCGTGTTCCTTGTTACCAAAAAACCAGCTTACATACAGTGGGTAGAGGAAGAGTCTAAAATGAGTCAGCTTTCAGTGTTCCAGACCCTGTGCAGAAAAAAGCCCAAAAGGCTTGATCAGGGAAATATAAACCCCACACCATTAGGTGACAGAACTACCGGATTTCTCTCTTGGAAATTGTATTGTCATGAAAAACATTAAAAAGAACATATTCCAGCATTCCAGCAGGAACAAGTTGTTTTGGAATTTCATCAGAAGGAAATCTTATTTCTTCAAGAAACTGAGGAACTTCTGACAGTGGAAGTGAAGGGCACCGTAAGCCACACACCCTTCACTGGACAAAGGTAACGCTGGTTCTGTTGGTGAGTTACCTCATCCATATCCTGTACTTGTGTGTCTTGATCTGGTTGGGCTGGGGGCTCCTCTGCTTTCTCTTGCTTCTCATCTTCTTCATCTGACTCCACCTCCATCTCTACCTCCTCACTTTCCCCAAACTTCTCGTAACGTTCCTGGATCAGGATTCGAGCTCCCAACTCTTCTGGAGTGGTGGGAGGAGGGAAATTCCCTACAAGGCAAAAACCAGAGATTGTGTTTCTCTATCCTTTATCATTGCTCAACGCACAGACAGAAATATCAGTTTCTTGAACGAAAAGCAGTTTCTTTACAAAGCAGTGGCACCAAAACCTCCTGCAAGCCAAGGTGTTCAGGGAGGAATGGATGGAGTCTACACAGACCAACATCAGCACAACACATGAAGGTAAAGGTACTTATTATAGGTGAAAGCAGCATTAGAAAGCAGGACAAGTTCTGCTGTCCTGGCAGAAGTGGAAAAGCGGACACTAGTGCAGTCCTGGACTTTGTGCTGACTTCAGAAAAACACCCAGCCCTGCGCACTGTCACTAGGCGGCTTTCCCTTTTGTCTTTGACAGACAGGCAGCTGTAAAACCCCACGTCTGTCCAAACAGGGCGTTTCCCTACTGAAAGGGAGCAGAATGTCACAGAGGTCACAGTGCTGAACTCCAGTACCTTGCTCACTGGGCTGGAAGTCGACTGTTTCCACGACCACAAAGTCATGCCAGTCAATCTGTGCATAAGCAACACGCTCCTTTTCCTTCTCCTCCTCTTCCTTCTTTCTCTCTCGCTCCTGGAACTTTGCCCATTCCACTCTGTAATACACCTGCACGAGCAGAGGCAAAGCAGACACCAGATGTCAGACGAGAAACACATCACAGTCATCTCTACAGCATCCACGAGTTTACACTACCAACCCTTTCAGGGCACTCACACAAGCGCTACTTCAGAAGCCTGGCACCACAAAGAAATATTTGTATTTCACTTAGAAACTACAGGTTTGCCTATATGAGTAAAGCACCACGCCAGATTTGTAAAGTGGTTTTCTGCAGCTGGAAGTGCAGATTTATTGAGCCAAGACCCAGCCACACAAGTAAGACATGACTCAGGTATCGCTGCAGATTCACAGCCAGCAAACAATTCACAGACACTTTATTACAACCCCATAATGTCACCTTTCCAAAGCAGAAACAGCCTCTGTGACAGAGACAGATGGTCAAGTAATAAAGAACAGCTTGGAAGGACTTTAAGTGACTGAGGTGTCATGGTGAAGTTATCTGAGGGAAACATTTTGCTTTGTAAAGTGTTTGGAAATGGTGCTGTGCAGTATCTATGCTTCTGTGGTGCCAAAAGTAACATTAATTAAACTAGTAGTTTAAAAACACACCTGGGTACCCTGTATCCAGGTGACTACACAGGACACATTCATTTTATTCTCTGTATTATCATATTTGTTGCCAGTAAATCACAAAGGTGCAAAAAGAAAAAAATCAACAGATCTGAAATGCTTCAGAGATTCTGCAAATTTTTCATGCAATACCTGATCTAGGACTTCCTTGGGATTTTCAGCCTCTTTCTTGAGTTTGAGCAGTAAGCCTTTTGGTGGGATCAAGATCTGAAACACATTTTGCATGACAGTTGGTGATAATTCTATTTGCCAAAGCCTCCTCAACAGCAATTATTCTCTTTCCACACTGATAAAAACACCCGCAGACCCCTGGGGTTATGTTCCACTTATTCTGTTGCAACCCTCTCACTACCGATTGCTCATACTTAAAAATAGTCACTCTTGGCCTTCTAACTACTGCCCATATTTAGAAACCCATAACTTTTACTTCTATTACAGTAGCGTTTGATACATTTAAGGAGCAGCTCACTGAGTTCAGTGCTGCACATTGCCAACATCGCACAACACATCCACTCAAAGAGCGAGATTCAAAGAAGGGACTCCTAGACCTGCACATATTTCAAGTCTGTCTGTTTTGTAGGGCTTCAAAAACCAATATTGCAGCTGAAAGAATCAACTTGCCAGGTAAAATGCCAGGATACCTTTGTGTACTGCTCGACCAGCTTCGTGAAGTAGTTGAAGAGGCTGTGCTGGGGGCGAAGAAAGTCAAACTGATAGTTGCGCTGCTCCTTCTGCATCAGCTGAGTCAAGAACTGCCGGCCGTTGCGAGCCACGAACTGCGCCGTGAGCTTCACCACGTCCAGGTCGAAGGCCGAGATGGAGGGAGGATCCGCAATGAACTCGAACTCCGGAGGTGGCTCCTTTGGAACGACCGTCTCCTGGATCACCTGGGCCTGCACCTGCAGAGTGGAACGGAGATGGCTCAGCGACTGAAGGAATAAAATGTTACCAAACACTCGGGAGAGCCCATTTTTCCTTCAGGCGTTGTGGGAAAGCAACATTGATATAGATATCCTGGCAGCTGCAAGGATGAGAAGAATTAGCACCATGGGATGTAACTGGATATCTGTATTTAGGCCCACTGGAAAATAAATGTTTCCCCAACAGCTAACAGAACTGGAAATACCAGGACCTGCTGTGATTGTCCAGGACAGTCAATAACACACAAAGTGACCGCTGGCCATACAAAGTGTCAGAGACCCCAACGCAGTCGATGCCCTTTCTTAATCCAGTAGGTATAAAGGCACAGGCAAAAAAAAATTAGCAGTGTTTCGTACTCCACATTTTAAAGTCGATCCTTCTAGCAGAAAAAAAAGGAAATATTTCTAGAAACTAGTGCATGCAACAAGCCCAAACTGAACTTCAAGGGATTCAAAGGTACTTGCCTATGGAAGGAGTCCTGAGCTCATATGGTTTGAGTGATCACTAGTGTACGCAGCACATAAATCAATATACAACTGAACGTAAATATAACAGACTGAGTATAACTAGATAACGTTGAGTTTCACATATAACTTCAAGTTATCAGCAACTGGAGGATGCACATCTGCACCAAAACAAAGTCCCAGATACTGTCTAAGCACCTTGGTGCTGTATTTTTTGCAAATGTATAAATAACTCAATTTGTCTGGTCGTTGGGACCTTCTGCTTAACACCAGGCTATGACACAACCAGTAGCAGCCGAGTTCTCGACCGAAGCAACAGGAACACTGACCTTCTGTGGAAGCTGCTGCTGAGCACTCTGTTGCTGCTGCATGACCTTGGGAATCGCAGCCGAGGGCTCCTGGGCTTTCCCTTCCTTGAACTCACTGACTTTGTGCCGGTAGTACGCATGGTAAGGGTCATTGGGATTCAAGAAATTGAACTTGGGGTTATTTATTTCATTCTGACGAATTCGAGCTTCGAATTCCGGACCATTTCTGGGGAGGAAAAAGAGAAATTGTTTAGACGAATGAGCATCAACTCAAGTGTAAACATCTATTTCTTTCATAATATGACATATGCTGATGTATCGGCCCCTCAGAAGACAATTTTCCCTCTCACGTGGAAGGAATTTACCTCTATGTAACTTATACCCAGCACAGCAGCCAGTTGTACACACACAAGTTAAAGGCATTGGTCCTAATTTAGTCCGTAATGCTTTGCAGTGAATATTTAAGACAGTTAAAACCTCATAAGTGTTCTACAATCTCATAGATCATTTACTAGATTAGACAATTTATTGGATGAAGTTTACAAGTTACCTATTAGACCGATTATATTTGCTCTATTAACAAGCTTTTAAGACCAGTTTCATTTCCAGAAAGTTCATATAAGGAAAAAAGCAGGTAATCATCAGTATGTGCAGACACTGACCACATCCGAGCGCTGCATTTAGGAGAGCCCCCAGTTTTAGCTGGGATAACTAAATTTCAAATAATATTGAGCAACGTGCTACATATCAGCATCGGGAGGTGCTAGCAAGGCCTGACAGGCGACAAACCCAAGCTGGGTTTATTTTCAGTTGGCTGAGTTGGGGTAACGTCCCTTCCTCCCACCCAAAGCACAAGGCATTGATTTCGGTGTAGTTTGAGAGAATTACCGCTGCTGTACCATGTTTCTCTTCACCTTCTCTGGAGGCCTCTAGGTCTTGTTTAGATGCTAAGCCTGTTTCAAACAAGGAGGCCTCTACAATACCAAAGGATAAACAGCCCCTTCCTTATGGTCAGAGGAAGCCAACGCTCCTTGGCAGCACTTCAGAGATTCGTTACACAATAAGTGTCGCTGGCTAGACCACCATTTCGGAATTGTCTGGCACTCCCAGCAACAACCATCCCGTTTCAGCGAGGTGAAAGCACACAGTGCTCAGCCTGTCCAGGGGCCGCAAAGGTGAAGAATTTGCAGAGCCACCTGAGGAGGTATTTACCTTCTGTGCTATTTGTACACTGCAGGACAACCAAGATCCAGCCCCTCGAGACCTCACGTAGTGAATAAGACAGCCAGAAATACTCAAGCATTAACAAAACCCACAGCGGAAGACGGCCCAGCTACCACCAACAGCTCGCACTTGCAGAGTGATGACATTAGGCAAATGGAAGGAGCATAAATGAGTAAAATTTATTCAACTTTTAGACTCTTGCCCTAAATTCGACGTCTATACTCACGCTAATCAATTGGCTACAGTCAACATGGGAAAAAAAATTCCCATGTGGCTCATGGGCAGCCCATCTGTCCTCAGGGAGGATCAGGCTGCTCTGTGGGGCACACACGTCTCTCCTGGCTGTCACAGGAGAGAAACGACTGAGGTTTGGATGAACGCGCACCAAGCTGCACACAAACAAGCAGGATGTCCCCTCAGGGCTCGACAAGTACATAAGCATCCTTGTTCTAGGAAGTTCAAGACCTACACTCTGCAAAATACAGCCAAGGCTCCTCATGGCACCTCTAACAAGGCTCCTGTTCTACCTGGAATGTTGTTTACCCTTCAAATCACTCAGAACAGGAACTGTCACCTGGTTATTGCAGCACGTGCTACACATTTTGCCAAGAACTTTATTTAATATCAGTTTTTCTAGCAAAGAGTGGCTTAAACCTCTTAATTAGAATATCCTTCCCCATAGTCTCACTGGTTTAGACTCAATCCTCAAAATTCTCCATGTCACGTCACAGGACTGTGACCTGCTGCAGCTCCTGGAGCCGCGCAGAAAAGAACCGTGGAAATCCCAGGACACATGAGGTGACACCAGTGTCACTTACCTGGCTACGAAGCTGGCAGTCTTGTCGACAATATTCCTGACCTCCGGAGGAGGGTAAATAATTCCTACCACAGGCTTGGCTGGTGCTGCCGCTTCCTCTTTCGGCTCCTCTTCTGGCTGTAATAAAAATGAATATATACAAATCTATATTTTTCTTACAGTTCTCTGTACTGCTGCCTCACAGCTGCAGCAACTATTTGAAAGGTGATGATGAGGTGGAATGGGGAGAAATCTTTAATTGTGGTGTCTGCAGTCAAACAGCCTAAACCAAAGCTGAGAAAAGAAGCAGTTTCAAATAATATCGAGTAATGTGCTACATATCAGCATTGGGAGGTGAGAGCAAGGCCTGGTAGGCAACAAACCCAAACTAGGTTCATTTTCAGTTGGTTGAGTTGGAAAATTCGTCTCCCTTCTCTCTCAACTTCCTCACCTACATTTGGAATAACAATCCTAACACACCACAACAGATTGTTCTGCAACCCCATGCTTAACGAAGAATGTGTAAGAATTAATTATTCCAAACAGCGGGCAGCACTGCCAGTCCTTCTCCTCACCCCCTAAACCATCTGATTTTCCTGGATCACCAGTCCCACAAGCTCCCCAGATTCTCTGTGTGGGAGATGATGTTTGTCACCTTGTCAAGGGCACTCACCACAAGGCCGCTCCATGGGAACCAAAACAAGCCCTCCTGGGGTTTTTACTAACTCAGCCTTGACCCTGAGCAGGTTTATAAATGCCAAGACCAGAGGCAGCTCAGGGGAAAGCCTAAAAAACACATCTGGGAGTAACTCAGCACTGCTAAACAGGCTGGGAAGTTATGAACATTCCTAGAGGTCTGTGGGACTAGAAGAAACTAGAATCCAAATGATTAACTCTTCATTAAATAACACATCGGTTTTAATCCTGTTGTGGTGGCATCAAAAACTGTTTTGTACAGAAAAGCCCTGCAGGGCGCTTTTCCCACCGATATTACAAGAGAATCTAAACTAAAATCCCAGAACCCTCCCTTGGGGTGGCTTTGTCTGCCTTTATCCTCCAGTCAGACCAGAAGCTGCTCTTTGCAGGACACTAAAGATGTCTCTCCTCTTTCCTCACCAAGCAACTTCCACAGGAAAAACTGTTATAAAATATAATATGTGTATTGGAAATGCTTATAATCTTAACAGAGACTGTCAGGGAAATGTTAAAATACCAGTAGAGCTGCTCGCTCTGCAGGGACTCAAAGGCAGAAAACTCTCTTGAGTCAAATACAACCTTAATGAAGTGTGTTAAGAGAAAGGAACCAAAAATGTTTTTAGTTTTTGCTCCCACTCCCTCCAAACATCATCTTAAGGAGCTGAAGGATAAGGCAAGACCAAGTGTGAGAGATGTTCCTATTTAACAGCAATGCTGAGCTGCCTTGTTAACACACATGCACGAGCATCCCTGGGTGTTTGTTGGGAACCATGAGTTTCTAACTGAGGAATAACTGTGTCAGCTGATCGTGTTAGTTACTCCCAATCACCCAGGATTTTCACTCAGAAAAGGGCTCTCAGGGGCTGATGCTGCTGTGTCGAACCACGGGAACAGCTGGGGAGGGTACAGCCGCACCACATTTCGGGGTGATTCCGGCTGCGACAGGAGAACCAGAGTGTGGTCAGTAGAACAGAGAGGTTCTCCTGCCCCTCTATTCTGCTCTGGTGAGACCACATCTGGAATATTGTGTCCAGTTCTGGCCCCTCAGTTCCAGAAGGACAGGGAACTGCTGCAGAGAGCCCAGCGCAGCCACCAAGATGCTGAAGGGAGTGGAGCATCTGCCGTGTGAGGAAAGGCTGAGGGAGCTGGGGCTCTGGAGCTTGGAGAAGAGGAGACTGAGGGGTGACCTCATTGATGGGGATCAATATGGAAAGGGGCAGTGTCAGGAGGATGGAGCCAGGCTCTTCTNACCTTCTGTGTAACCTCATCTGGGTGTTCCTGCTCCGGGGGGATTGCACTGGGTGAGCTTTCGAGGTCCCTTCCGATCCCTGACATCCTGGGATTCTGTGCAGCAGGGAAGTCCCGTGGAGCCCGTGCCCGTTGTGCTCCCTCACACACCGGTGTGCTGGATCCCTTCCCAGGCTCCTACCGGCGACGCTGTCCCCACAGCTCCCTGCAGCCCCGCACTCCCGGCCCGGTGCTGCTGCCAGGAGAGGCCGCAGCCCCGTCCCCAAACACCCGCCCCAGCCGGTGCCCGCGGGGACCAGCGCCAAACGGCAGGAGAGAACCGCAGACCCCACCCGTGTCGAGGGGCCAGTGTGGGAGGGCAGACCCCACACCGACCCCGCGGGCCCGACTCCCCCGCGCCCAGGCCCGGGTCCCCCCGCCCGCGCGGCCCGCACCGGTTTGCTCTCCGCGGGGGGCGCTGGCTGCGCCGGGGGCATGGCCTGCACGGGTCCGGCCGGCATGGTGCTCCCGCTGAAGGGGCTGAGACGAGCGGGAACCGGAGACACCGACGACGCCGCGGACGAAATGGCGGCCGGAAGTGACGGAGCCGCCACGAGCGGGCGCACGCGCAGACTGCGGGCTGCGGGCCACCTGCGGGGGGCGGCGGGTGGGACAGGGCGCATGCGCCGGGAAGTACCACGAGTGAGTGGGGTTCCCTAAAGGACGAGGCGGCAGCAGGAGGAGCGAACCATTGCGGCGCGAGGGGTGTGTGTGTGTGTAACCTCTGGGGGGAGTGGCCTCCGGGGGCGTGGCCTGAGCGGTTGCCATAGCAACCAGCGGCAGCGCGGGGCGGGTGGGTCCGTGTCGCCGCGTCCCCGAGTCCCCGCAGAGGCCCCGGCCCGGGACCCCCGCTCTGCCTGGACCCCCCTGTGCTCCCCCACCCCGCGGTCACTGTGCCGGTCCCCCCGCCGCAGTCCCGTTGTCGCAGGTGTCACCCGTCCCGTCACCCCATGGCGCAGCTCCTGGGCCACCCGGGCTGCATGGAGAGCCTGCGGGCCGACCTGCGGGACCTGCAGGCGGCCATCGGCGACGTCTGGGCCCGGGCCGGGCCCGTGCGCTTCCCCTCCTGGAAGTTCCCGGACCGCGTGTCGTGCGAGCTGGACGTGCCGGCGCTGCTGGAGCGGTACAGCCACCGGCACGGCGACCCCCAGTCCAGCCAGCACGCACACGTTGCGCTGCTGGAGCTGCTCATCGACAGGTGAGAGGGCACGGCCAGACCCGGCCACCCTGTCCCAAGGACCGGCAGAGCGGCTGCTTGTCCCCAGGGGAAGGGGACGGTTGGGTGTCCAACCCGTCCAATGCGGCCAAATGTTCTGTGTGCTTCTTTCCCTCGTGTTTCCGTGATGAGTGAAGGAAACGATTACCTTGAAAGGCTGAGGGAGCTGGGGCTCTGGAGCTTGGAGGAGACTGAGGGGTGACCTCATTGATGGGATCAATATGGAAAGGGGCAGTGTCAGAGGATGGAGCCAGGCTCTTCTGGGTGACAACCAGTGACAGGACAAGGGGCAATGGGTGCAAACTGGAACACAGGAGGTTCCACTGAAATATGAGAAGAAACTTCTTCCTGGTGAGGGTGGCAGAGCCTGGCCCAGGCTGCCCAGGGAGGTTGTGGAGTCTCCTTCTGTGCAGCCATTCAAACCCGCCTGGACCCCTTCTGTGTGACCTCATCTGGGTGTTCCTGCTCCGGGGGATTGCACTGGGTGAGCTTTCGAGGTCCCTTCCAACCCTGACATTCTGGGATTCTGGGATTCTGTGAAATATAACAGGCCCAGGCAGTATCTCTCAGCAGAGCATGTTTTAATAACAATTTTGGAAGATCGGGTGTTCTACCTAAAGGTAAGCACACATAATAAGGCAAAAAGCCCCTGCTTACATCTGCCCCAAATCCCGGCCACAGATTCCCTCCCCTGTTCCCCGTTAGGTACCAGGGTTTACAGACTACCTGATGCTTGCCTCAGTTTACATATTTCATCTATCTAATCCGAACAATACCCTTCCCCTTACCGATCTATTTAAATTTGGGTTCCTGGCTCTTTGGCTGCCCCTCCCCATAGATTAACTGGTAAATACAGGTATCAGTTTGCATTCTGGGATTAGTTCGAAGAGACTTTGATTTACATTAAGGATTCATAGTCTGATGTCTCTCGGTCCTTCCCCCCTGCTGGAGTCAGACTGCTCAGTTTTGTAAAAACAACATTCCTTCGTTAAACGTTCCTTACAATGAGCAGCATGCTGGCACCTCAACAACTCAGCCTCGTGCTCCACAGCTTTACGCTGAGTTTTAAACACGACTCGTCTCCCTGCACAGCGCTCAGGGGGATGCTCAGCACAAGCACTGGCCACACTGGAGCAGAACAGGTCGCTGCTGCACCCGGGAGCCGAGGGCACCTGGGCAGACGGGGACAGGCTCCTTAAATTACCCCCGAGCACTGGAAACACTCAGACAGGGCTGCACCTACCAGCCTGGGGTGTGAAAGCACCTTTTGCAATCTGGGTGAAATAAATACAACTCGGTTTTAAAAGACAAGCCGTTCCCTCAGGGCTGTTGGCCCTGACAATTAGGGTTTGATATTGGCAGCGTGAGTGCCCCAGATTTTTCGAGTGCCCCAGATCTTTCGGGAGAGCTTCACTGCAGCCTCTCTGAAGTGCTGCAGGAGGATTTTCACCCCACCAAATACTGCTCCGAGAAGCAATTCAGGCCTGGGAGGGTCACAGGGGCACTGACACCCACCCTTCTTTGCCAAACTCGCTTTGTTCAGGGCACGGGGAGGGGAACAACCTCCCTGCCTCGCGTTGGCCCTTCAGGCTCCCCAGGGGCCCTTTCCCCCATTACAAATACTCCGTTGCTCTAACCTGTGTTTCGTTTCTATTGAACAAGGCTGCTGCTGCTGCTTCAGAGCTTCACGGGCTACGCAGAAAAGCTGCTGAGCGAGCGAGCCGAGCCCCCCACGCAGGCAGTGGGACCCGGCATGTCGGCGGGGCTGACGGCGAGGAGGTACTGGTGCAGCATGCTGAAACTGGGGGCCTTCTGCCAGCAGCTCCTGGCTGAGGTGGGACATTTGGGGGCCCTGACACCCCCCGAGCTGAGTGTAGGGGTCATGGAAATGGCCCTTGTCTCACCCCTCATGATTTGGTCCGTGCTGAGGTCACGATCTGTCTCTGAGACAGCCCGTGACACGTGTGGTGGCCACACCAGATATGCTCCCAGCTCATGACCCTCCAAGCGCTGCCATGTGTGTCAGACAGGACACGTCTGTCCCACATTGTCCACTCTTGGCACGAATCCCTTCCCTCTGACCACCCTTGCGTGCCACTGGATCCACCGTCCTCCGGGATTTTGGGATTGGGGAGCTTGAGTGTCTGTATTGCTTGGGGAAATATTCTCTGGCCAACGTGCTGCAGCTCTGCAAGCCCCATTTGTGGGGCTGAGCTGTCTCAAATTGCTGAAATAGTTTGTGGTAAAAACACTATACTACTACCCTGCATTTTTTCCCCCCGTTTTGTGGCAAAGTCTCCCAGTAATTCATCTGGCATAACCAGAAGAGAGCGCAGGAGGTGGGAAAGATGGGATGGTCACAAAGGGAGCTGGGGAGCAGGTTTCGCTGCCGAGGCTTCATGTCGTGAAACCGCAGCTCTGCTAGAGCAGTGGTGGCTTGTAAAAATTCAATTACTCCATGCTCTGCATCAGGGTGTGGGGTGCAAGTTCATTGTGCTCGTTAGCCGTGTGCTGCGGCTGTAATGACACAGTGAACAGGACCTGAGTGCTGGGCTCCTCCCAGCGCTGGGAAGGTCTCTGCTCACTACACTTGTCACCCCTTGCCTATGCTGACGTCCCATCCCCACGCTTCACACCTCTGTCGTTTGACTCTTACGGAACATTTACAGCTGATGCTGTTTGATCTGGGCCCTGTCTCTGTTCTGTGCTCTCTCCCCCAGAAGAAAGCTGGCAAGGAGGAGCTCCCTGCGCTGCAACCCACTCCCCAGGCTGGGAACGCTGAGAAGAAGCACCCGAAACACAGCTTGCCCGACGTTTTGGAGATAAGGACTTCCCCAGAAGTTCCTCAGTCCACCTCTCCATGCCCGTCATCGAGTGTCTGTGCACCAGACAGCGTCACCCCGGGCAGCTCCGTGCCCAAGGCTGCCGGCAGCGTGGCCGAGAGCAGCCGCAGTGTCCCCACGCAGACGGCCGGCTCAGCCCTGGGAGCCTGCGACACCTGCGCCAGCGCCCAGGCCAGCCTCCGCCAGGTCGGCAAAGCCATCACCAGCGTCTGCCAGAGCCAGAACATCCCCTCGGCGCTCAGCAGGTTCCAGGACATGCTGGAGGACCCCACAGGTCCTTCTCGGACCCTCTCTGCAACGGACATGAGCTACTGGGCTGCGGAGCAGAGCAAGGACCTCACCCGGATCAGCAAACACCTCCAGACGCTGCTGCAGCAGATCAACCCTCTGAAGTCTGAGCTGCAAGAGTCACAGAAACAGAAGGATGAGCTGCGGAAAAAGGTTGAGGACTTTTCCCGGCTGCTTCAGGTGGAGAAGGAGACCCAGGCGCAGCAGAGGAGGAAGGCTGAGCAGAGCCTGAAAGTGAAGAACAAAGAGCATTTAGAGGCTGTAGCCAGGCTGGAGCGGGACAAGGATGACCTGCGGAGAGGTACGGTGCTGGTCCCTGCATCTCCCCAGGAACACCGAGTCCGTGGTCAAATCTTGGTCCCACCACCATGAGCAGGGCTTGTGGCACTGGTTTGGGTGGGCGCTGGGGCTGCTCCTCGCTGTGGGAGCTGGGTGTCCACGTCCCCTCTCTGTCCCCTCCCTGCACAGCACAGCACGGTGCAGTCACTGGATGAGAAATGCTTTGGCGCAGCCACTTGCTGCCTCCATGTTCCAGTTTCTTTGAGGAGCTTTTTCATATTTAGTCGTGGTTTTGTGCTGGTTTAGGAGCTGCTCTGCTGGAAGAGCGACTTTCGGCGCTGAAGGAGGAGCTGGCTGCGAAGCAGGCTACGGTGCAGGAGCTGGGTAAGGACCCGAGGCTCACCTGGCTGGTGCATCTCCCCAGCGCTCCTCTGGTCTCATTAGTGTTTTAATACAGTGATGGAACATCCGGCTCCCACAGAATCGGTCAGGTGTGGCGCTGGTGCCCAAACATCCCCCAGCACTGTGCTGGGCTCGTGCTGGTGGCGATTCAGGGGGTCACAGCCCTCCTGGCAGAGCTGCTTCCCCCTCGCCAGGGCCTCTGGAGGGTGCAGGGCCCCCCCCGGACACCTCAGCTGGGAGCTGCTCCCCCCATCCTGCCCAGCTGGGCCCAAATCATAGAACTGCAGAATCATTTTGCTTGGAAAAGCCCCTCAAGATCACCAAGTCCAACCATTCCCCCACCCCTGGCACTGCCCCATGTCCTGAGAACCTCATCTCCGTCTGTCCAACCCCTCCAGGGATGGTGACTCCAGCACTGCCCTGGGCAGCCTGTTCCAATGCCCCACAGCCCTTTGGGGAACAAATTGTTCCCAGATCCAACCTCAACCTCCCCTGGTGCAACTTGAGGCCGTTTCCTCTGCTCCTGGCGCTTGTTCCTGGGGAGCAGAGCCCGACCCCCCTGGCTCCAAGCTCCTTTCAGGCAGTTCAGAGATCAGAAGGTCTCCCCTCAGCTCCTGTTCTCCAGCTGAACCCCCAGCTCCCTCAGCCGCTCCCATCACACTTGTGCTCCAGCCCCTTCCCCAGCTCCGTTCCCTTCTCTCAACTCGCTCCAGCACCTCAAGGCCTTTCTTGGTGTGAGGGGCCCAGAACTGCCCCCAGGATTTGAGATTTTTCCTCCCCAATGCCCAGCACAGGTTCGGTCACTGCCCTGGGCCTGCTGGCCACACCGATACCAGCTGGGATGCTGGTGGCCCAGGACACAGAGCTACTGTGTTTCCCCAGAGGTGACCAAGATGACCTTGTTGGAAGAGATGAGGACCACGATGGTGGCCAAGAGCCAGGTGCTGGAGCTGGAGGAGAAGGTGCAGCTGCTCACCGACCAGCAGGAGAGCCTGAGCCAGGAGCTGAGCAGCACCAGCACCCAACTGGAGAAGGAGAAGGCCAAGGTGGAGAGCGTTCTGCGGCATCAGGAGGTACGACCAGCCCTGCTGCACATGGGGGAGCGGGCTGAGCTCCCGGGCGCTGCTGCCCCACATCGGGGCGGTGCGAGCGGGTTTGGCGGCCCCGTGCAATCCTGCCCGCCCTGTGCAGTCCCTGCAGACCAAGCAGCAGGTCCTGCTGCAGCAGCTGGACAGCCTGGACCAGGAGCGCGAGGAGCTGCAGGCCCGGCTCGGGGAGGCTGAGGAGGACGGGGCCCGGCTGGCGGAGCAGCTGGAGCAGAGCCGGGAGCAGCTGCGGGCGCAGCAGGTCAGTGTCACAGCCACCACAGGAGCCACCACCGCCCCAGCCCGCACCACAGCCCAGGAAAGGGGCTCCAGCACTTGGTGTGACATTCAGCCTGGAGAACAGGAGCTGAGGGGAGACCTTCTGATCTCTGAACTGCCTGAAAGGAGCTTGGAGCATGGGGGGTCGGGCTTTGCTCCCAAGGAACAAGCGCCAGGAGCAGAGGAAATGGCCTCAAGTTGCACCAGGGGAGGTTGAGGTTGGATGTGGGAACAATTTGTTCCCCAAAGGGCTGTGGGGCATTGGAACAGGCTGCCCAGGGCAGTGCTGGAGTCACCATCCCTGGAGGGGTTGGACAGACGGAGATGAGGTTCTCAGGACATGGGGCAGTGCCAGGGGTGGGTTATGGTTGGACTCAATGGTATTGATGGTCTTTTCCAACCAGAATGATTCCGTGATTGTTGGTGCTGTTGCTTCCAGCTCACCCAGGGACCAATCAAGCTGAGACCCTGCAATTCTTCACACTGCTGTGGGACACCCTTATCTCACAAGAGCTGCTTTCCATGGGGGTCCCAGTGCTTCTAGGGGGCTCCCCCAGGCCTTCCCAAGGGCGGGGAGCACTCTGCAAACCTCCCCACCTCCCTGCTGTGCCCGCAGGAGCTGCTGGACATGCTGCAACAGGAGAAGCTGAGCCTGGAGCAGAACGTCTCAGAGCTGCAGGCAAAGGTCTCCAGGCTGGAGGAGCAGACACGGGAGCTGCAGGAGCGGGAGCGGCTCCTGGTGTTCTTCCCCGAGCTCCACGTCCCCAGCGAGACGCAATTTGAGAGTAAGCGGGTGGGCAGTGGGCAGCAGCACCTGCCTTCACCACAGTGGGCTTGGGCCTTTGGCCTCTCCTGGGGCTCACGGGGGATCCAGCGTTATTTGTATGACACTGTTTGTCCTACTGAAGGCCAGGAGGGGCCAGGCCCTGGGCTATGCTACGCCACCACCATCTTTCCACCCCTCCCTGTGTGGGTGCTGCTCGTCCCATCCCCAGGACAGGAATTGAAGCAGGGCCTGGGCCACGCTGTGTTTGCCCTTGTGGTTGTGGTTTTGGGTCCCAGTTGCCTCTCTCAGGTTGAGGTGGACTCCTTCCCAGGGCCAGTCCCCCCAGGCCAGACATGAATAAATCGTTGTCCCTGAGGGTGGTGAGAGCCTGGCCCAGGTTCGCAGAGAGGTGGTGGCTGAACCATCCCTGGAGACATCCCAGGCCAGGCTGGACGGGGCTCTGAGCAACCTGAGCTGGTGAAGATGTCCCTGTCATGGCAGGGGGGGCACTGAGGGAGCTGGGAAGGTCCCTTCAACACAAACTGCTCAGGGCAGCAGGCAGCAGCGGGCTGAGCTCTGGCTGCGCCACAGGATGTTCTGTTTTGTCTGCAGGCAGCGGGAGCGTGACTGAGGACATGGAGAAGCAGCTGGAAGCCAACAGCATCCGCATCAGCGTGCTGGAGCAGGAGAACACACGGCTCCGCTCTGCGCTGGCCAAGGTGCAGGTGGCAGCCACACAGGGTGTGCTCAAGGTGAGGCTGCACCCCGGCCGGGGCGAGTGCGTGTCACCGTGGAGAGCGTGCAGGTGCCCGTGGGGTGCTGCGTACCCCAAACCCACCCCGTGGGCCCTGGCACTGTCCCACAGCCCCTGGGGACCGTTCACTGGTTGTGTGTTCTTGCAGAGAAGGCTCTGGGGAGCACAAGCCATGGGCGTCCTGGCACAGTGTCCCTGTGACACTGCAGCCGTGTCCCCAGCCTGTGTGGTGGGGACTGTGACCCTTTGCTGTCCCAGGGCCTGATCCTGCGCTCAGGAGCTCACCTCAGCCCCAAGGCAGCTCACACCTCCTGCCCCCCAACTCAGCCCCATTCAGTTTGGACCAGCTCTGTGTTTTTGGGGTGTGCCCACCCCATTCAGGCCAGAGCCCAGGCTGCTGTGCCACTGGGAGATCAGTCTGATTTAACTGGTGTTGGTGGGGAAAACTGCCCAGCCAAGGTGTCCAGGCCTGGTTCCTGGCTCCTTTACATCGTTGTGCCGCCGTGTCACTGTCACCAGCTCAGCGGGGACGGCCGCCCAGGGCAGAGGCCAAGGGGTGCGAGTGGAGCCGAGCACAGGGGGGGAAGTTTCAGCCCCTCTTCTCTCCCCCAGCTTGTCCCACAGACCCAGCTGTGGCCCCAGCTCGGCAGCCAGCGCCGCGGGGAGGACGCAGGGTGAGTAAAAACCCCGAGGAACGCGCTGGGGACCGAGGAACGTGCTGGGGACCTTCCTCCCTCCTCTTCCTCCCCTCCAACCGCTCTCCCCACCCGCAGGCCGCCCAGCAGCCGAGGCAGCGTGGACAGCGCGGGGCTGCGGGGCCGTGTGGGCCAGCGCCGGCCTCGAGCGCCCAGCAGCCAGCGGTCACAGCCGCGCTCAGCCGGACCCTGCCGCTCGCTGCCGACCGCGGGGCTGCTGCTCAGCCCCCCTGAGCCCAGGGGCAGAGGCACGGCCGCCCCCCGGCCCTCCCAGCGCAAATGAACTCTGGGGAGACGCTGAAGGGAATCATTCAGCAAGCAGCCACCCGCCCTGCGCCGCGGGAGCTCGTTACCGCTTCTTGCATCACACAAGGATTTTATAAAACCTTTTCTACCTCTTGCAAAGCAGCTTTCCCTCCCTGCTCGTGGACTTTGTGTATTGCAGTTCTGTGTCAGTGCTAAAATGGGGGAAATGTTTCAGCATTCTAGCTTGAAATAGTATGGGAGAATTCTTCAGCTACTGCTGTAATCTATTATTTACTACTTCTTAAATTATCTTTTGATATTTGTTGTATTTCCAAGTATTTTCTCCCGACTGCTGTGCTTTGAAGAATATGGTCTTCAAACACGGGGTGAACAGCTGAAATGGTTCAGGTGGATGAGACTCTCAGGGACGTGGGTTAGTGCCAGTGCTGGGTTAACAGTTGGACTTGATGATCTTCAAGGTCTTTTTCCAACCAGAACAATTTTACAGTTCTATGATTCTGTGGCCACAAAGGTGCGTTCGCTGGGGAAATCCACGCTCCACCCATCCCACCGAGCCTGCTGGTGGTGGCTGTGGGGAGCGGGTCCCGCGGTGGCTTTGCCACGTGCTGTGGCTCCGTGTTGTTTTCTGCAGGACCGCGGCACCCACCGTGTCTGTGCAGGTTCCCCTTGTCCCTCCATTGGGGCAGCGCTGTGGGTTGTGGTAAAACCGCGGGTGACGGTGCAGAGACCGGGCTGGCGCGTCCCCCTCTCCCCTCCCTCGGCACAGCGGCCCCAAAGCAGCCCCTGCTGCGGAACCCGGCTGGGGTGACCCCACACAGGCAGGAGGGGAGAAAATGCTCCCATGGTGCGTGGAGCTGCCCCTGTCCCAACAGCTGAGTGGGCCCAGGGCCGGTCCTGGGCACTGGAGCTCGGTCACCTGTGGTTAAGCCACTGCTGGTGTCCCTGGCACAGCTGTGACAGCAGCCACGAGCACCCAGGGGAGCCGGGGACCCCTGAGCCACCCAGGTGGGACCCCCCGCGTGCCCTCCTGAGCCCCAAGGACAGTGGGGGCCGTGTGACAGACACCGGAACAGGCTGCCCAGGGCAGTGGGGGAGTCACCATCCCTGGAGGGGGTGGACAGACGGATATGAGGTTCTCAGGACATGGGGCAGTGCCAGGGGTGGGGGAACGGTTGGACTTGATGAGCTTGAGGGGCTTTTCCAACCAAAACGATTCTATGACCCCACACACCAGGGTGGCCTCTCCCCACTCTGTATTTAATGCAGACGGACACGTGCGATGCTGCAGCGCCCAGCAACCGCAGGGAACGGGAGCCGGTCAGGGCTCACGGCGCGTCCCCGGCCACCACAGCACACGCGTTTGGTCTCTGCAGCCGACTTGTGCCGTCCTTCCCAATAAGTTAGTATAAATAAAGCGTTCACGCCCCTGCCCCGCGGCGAGCGCCCAGCAGCTCTGCCAGCACCGTCCTGGCAGCTCTGCCACAAACACACCGGGTGCAGAAGGGCCCACGCTGCAGCCGGGCCCCCCCGCCGGGTTTGGGTGCAACACGGCGCTAGGCCAGGCTCTGCCCACCAGCAATTAGGAAAAAAAGACAAGATTTAGAAAAATGACTATGAGCAGGGAGAGGGTCCAGCCAGGCCAAGGCTCTCCCTGCCTCCGTGTCCCCCCCGCTACACCCATGGGTGCCCTGTGGCTTCCTTGCCTGGCACCCGCTCCCCCAGCCCCTCAGAACTGCCCGTCTGGACCCCCCACCCCTCTCCTCATGCCCGGCAGGGAGAACTCCAAGACCTGTCCCTGTGAAGGGCTGGGCGCTGTGGTGGCACAGCCGCACCGACCCCGCTCCGGCAGCACAGTGCTGGCCAAAAACCCCCTGCCCCCGCTCCCCGCGGCGGCGGTGGGTCTGTCCCCGTGGCGTGTCCGTCTGTCGGGCTAGCTCTCCGTGCAGCAGTTCCCTGGAAGAAGGACAGAGGCCATTGCACGGGGAGCCTGGGGGGCTCCGGTTCCTCCCCAGCCCTTGCCCCGGTGCAGCCGCGTTCCCCGGGCGCTGTGGGGACCCCGGCATGGTCCTCACCCAGGATGTTGCGCTTGCAGAGGGGGCAGGTCTGCCGCAGGAGCAGCCAGGGGTCCACGCAGTCCCGGTGGAACTCGTGGGCGCAGGGCAGCACCCGCAGCCACTGCACGGGGAAGCAGAAACATGAGCAGAACCCAGTGATCGCGGCACCCCAACTGCCACCGCGCTCCCCAGGGATGGGGACGATCCTCTGCCAGTCCAGAACCGCCGAGGGGAGGCTCAGTAAAAGGATGGCATGAGCACGGGCGGCACCAAGTGGTGACCAGGCCGGGCTCCAGACCTCCCAGTGCAGCACCAGTCCCGCCCAGGCCCCACCTGGCTCTTGTGGAACTGGTCCAGGCAGACGGCGCAGCTGTCAATCTCGCATGCCCGGCTCCGCAGCGCTTTGCCGGGATGGTATCGCCACGTTTTCAGCGCCGACAGCCGCCGCCGAATGTGCTGCTTCAGATCCAGCTGCGGAGACGGAGCAGAGGGTCAGCGCCCAGTGCGGGGCTCCTGGGAAGGGGCAGAGCGGGGTGGTTCTCACTTCGGCATCCTGCTCCGACGGGTCCTGCCGCGACTGGCGCTGGGCCTGCACCATCACGCCGGTGCAGAGCAGCAGGGCAATCAGCAGGATCGTGTTCCACAGCTGCTGCAGGTACTTCTGCAGGACAGCACCGGTGGGCGCTCAGGGACGGGGGCCAACCAGAGACCCCTGCCTCCCCTCCCGGCCGCGTCATCGCCGCTGCCGGCAGCACCAGCAGCCCAGCAGCGCGGGGAGCCAGCCCCGGGCCCATACCTGCACCTGCGAGCTGCTGTCCCCAGGGCAGATGACCCCCTGCCACTCGCCATAGAGGCCCCCGCGGGAGAGGCCGCAGGTTGACCAGAGCGTGAGGGTCACTCCCTGCAAGGCAGGAGACGGCGTTGCCGGCGGCCGTGGCGGCTCATGGCACGGCCCGAGGGGGCCCCGCTGCGCTGGGGGCATCGCACGGGTCCAGGGGAGGAGGAACCGCTGGTGGCTGCTGGGTGCTCCGCTTCCGTGGAGAGAGTCTGGGGAAACTGAGGCACCAGCAGCTCCAACAGCCATTGGTCAGGGAAGTTCGGCTGGACATGGCCATGGCCCTGCCCTCCCCGCCAGGAGATGGGGGAGGAGGAGGAGGAGGAGGAAGACCTACGTACCAGGTTCTCCAGCAGCACCGCCTGGTACGTGATCTTCGCCGTCGCCCGGAGCCCCCTGTGAGCAAGAGGAGCGTCAGCCCCATGGGCAGAGCAGGACCGGGCCTGCAGCACCCCAGCGCCAGGGAGCCCCCCACACTGAGCCACAGGGCCACCGCGGAGGGAGGAACATGCAGGGGAGGTGACAGCGAGTGTCCCCCTTTGCAGCCGTGCCCAGCCCTCTGAGAGACCCTGCACGTCCCTTCCTTCTCTCCCCATGCCTCAGTTTCCCCATCTGCAACACCACACATTGATACTGATCTCCCCCATGGAAGGAGCACCGAGGGGATCCTAACGCTGCAGGTGGCAGGGACAACCAGTGGCACGTGCGGTGGGGACATCAGTGCTGTGCTGATAACCAGCCGGTCTCGCTGATTCGTACTGAGAGTCTTAAATATCTCGGCTGAGGCCACCGCCAGCCCCTGTGGTCGCGTGGGGACCCGTGGATGGGCTCAGGCCCCCAGGAAGGTGTTGATCTGGCTCACACCTGTCCTGGAAACCCGTGTCCCCTGCAAAGGGTGAGCTCAAAACCAGCCCAGCAAAAGCAACGTGTGGTGTGAGAGATCCCCCCAGGGCAGCCGCTGGCTCACACAGCCAGGCAAGGAACCAGGCAGAGGACAAGGGGCCAGGCAGGGGACAGGCGCAGAGCTTCAGCTCTCACTGCCACCCTAGTCCGTACCGCAGCAGCGCTCCCAGCAGCTTGGTGACGTTGTCCGAGGACTGGATCACGATCACGGGCTTGGCCAGGAGCTGGGAAACGTCCAGCTGCAGTGGAGAGGAAAGCAAGAGCTGTCAGCGGGGCAGGGGACCGACCTGGGGACCCGCCGCCGAGCCTCACTTACCTCCCGGATGGCGTTCTGGTTCAGCGCCAGGATGAGCAGCGCTGAGGCACCCAGCACCAGGGCTCGCTTCATCTGCGGAGACAGAGAGCACTGGCTCAGCGGGCAGCACTGGCAGCTGGGACTGCGCTGGGCTCCCCAGTTCAAGAAGGACAAGGAATTACTGGAGAGTCCAGCGCAGGGACACAAAGATGCTGAGGGGTCTGGAGCATCTTTGTGATGAGGAGAGACTGAGAGAGCTGGGGCTGTTGAGCTGGAGAAGAGAAGCTGAGAGGGATCTGATCAATGGGATCAATATCTCAGGGTGGGTGTCAGAGGATGGAGCAGACTCTGTTCAGTGGTGCCCAACGCCAGGGTGAGGGGCAACGGGCACAGACTGAAACACAGGAGGGTCCATGTGAACATGAGGAGAAACTTGTGTGCTGGGAGGTGCCAGAGCCTGGCCCAGGCTGCCCAGAGCGGGTGTGGAGTCTCCTTCTCTGAGACATTCAAACCCGCCTGGGATCCTGTGTGATCTGCTCTGTGACCCTGTGAGCAGGGCTGGGCTGGGGATCTACAGAGGTCCTGCAACCCAACCAGGCTGGGGCCCTGTGGTTCTGTGTTCCTGCTCAGCTCCTGCCCCACTGCAGCGAGCAGGCAGCACCCGGTGCTGAAGTACCGCAAGGGACCAGGGACCCAGGAGGGGCTGTCACCACCCAGAAGCCCTATCAGGTTCCCCCCATCACTAGGGACAGGCCAAGACCCCCCACATCTGTTGAGGCAACACCCCTGTGGGCTTGTGACCAGCAAATGGCACTGCAGCCTGGGCCAGGGCAGCGCTGGAGGACACCAGGCGGGGACAGTCACCTTGCTGACGACGGCGGCGGTGAAGGACTCCTCCTTGGCGCCGCGGGGCAGCTCGGCTGGCTCCTCACCCACCGGCACCACGCCGATCCAGCTGTCAGCAGCGCCCAGCTCCGGCTCTGCATCCCCCACCTGGGGGGCATGGCAGCATCGAGGGGAGAGAGCCGGGCCGGGTGGCTGAGGCTCAGGGCGCCCCAAAGCACCCCGATGTCTCTGGGCAGCACTGGGTACCGTGTGGGGACAGGGACAGCAGCGGGGGTGGTGCAGGGGACAAGGCCTGGTCCCTGCTGCCCCATCCCTGCCTGCACCTCCCCTCTGTCACTGGGCACCCCCAGACAGTGACACCCCCGACCTGCCCACCTGCGCCCCCCACCACATCCCCAGTGCCCATGGCCTCCCCAGTGCCTTCCAGTTCCCACTGCTCCTCTTTCCCCATCCCCTCCAGTACTCACAGCCTGTCCTGGTGACCACAGCCCCCCAGTCCCTCTTTCAGTGCCCACAGCTCCCCCCAAAGCCCACTGCCCCCCCGCTCCAGTGTCCCCTAGTTCCCACTGCTCAGCCCCCCATTCCCCCCCAGTGCCCACAGCCTCCTCATGCTCCCCAGTGCCCCCCAGTTCCCACGGCCCCCCCAATCCTCTCCCAGTGCTCACAGCCCCCCAATG
>VWYH01000367.1:614843-637393 GCA_013399365.1 Pampusana beccarii
TAGTCCCCCCGCCGGGCCCGGGCACCATGAGCGGCCGCGTCGGGGACCTCAGCCCGCGGCAGGCGGAGGTGCTGGCCCAGGTGAGGCGGAGCGGGGATGCCGCGGGGGGAGCGGGGCCGGGCTGCCGGGGCCGCCCCGATGCGCTCCGGCATCCGCGGCGCTGGGCATCCCCTCCCGGTGCCGGCCCCGGCTGCTCCCGCTGCCTCCAGCACCCACCCCCGGAGCCCCAACCCACGGGCTGAGCCCCCGCGTGGTGCTGCCACCGTCCCGGGGGTGTCACCTGATGGACTGTCCCACCGGCAGACCTGCGGGACCGGGCACCCGTGACCCCTCATCCCTCTCCCATCCCTCCCGCTGGTGGCCGGGGACCCTCCTGTCCCGCCGCGGGGTTTGGGGTGTCCTGCTGAGCCAGCAGTCACCCACCGGGGTGGCCATGCCACCCATGCCACCCGGTGCCACCTCCGCCGCCTCCCTGGGCACCTCGCCGCGCTGCCAGACTTTATCCCGGTTTATTCCACCCAGCTGAAAGGGCAACGCTGGCGACTTTATCTTATCACTGCTTTTCCACCCCAAACCAAACTCCAGGCACGGGCAATGACCCCGTGGCTCTGGGGGCCGGGGACAGGAGCCGAAACCCTCCCGGTGCCAAGGTGGCAATGGCCAGGCAGGAACGGCGAGCTGCGAAACCTGTCCGCCAGCACCTTGTTTTTCTCAGGGTGAAGAAGCTAATCCCGGGTTTAATTACACCTAAATTCAGTGGGAGATAATCTAATCAGCCTCATTAAGGGAAGGTCCCAGACTGGTACGGAGATTTGGGCCGCAGCCTGGCCAGGGCGAGTGGGGCCATGTGCTGGGGGTGCGCTGGGACCCCCAAATCCGCCCGGTTCTGCACCCTGACACCCTCCTGCACGCTCCGGGATGGCCGGGCTGTGACTCACTGGGGTGTCACTGGAGCAAGGGGACACGTGGTGGCCTCCTGATGACCGGCTGCATCCCGAGGATGCCACTGGTGATGGCAGAGGGGTGACTGGTCCCCTGGTCCCTGCAGGGCGAGCGTGGCAGGCAGGACCGTCCCTGGGGGGAGCCGGGCGGGTGACAGCCCCACTCGTGCTCTTGTGCAAGGCAACTGGCTTGGAGACAGCCAGGGCTTGGTGGCCAGCTTGGGGACAGTCCCCTGCCGGGGGGAGAGCAGGGACTGGCTGCTTGTCACGGCTGTGCCCGCTCCTTGGGTGCCAGTGATGGGTGAGGGGTGTCCCTTGTCTCCTGCAAAAAATCCTGGCTAGGATGTTTTTTTTTTGGGGGGGGGCGGGGGGGCAGCAGGGGACAAATGTCCAGCCATGGATTTTGCTCCATGGGGGTGGGCAGCACCCGCAGCGTGGGAGCGCGGACCCCCCTGCTGACGGTCCCTCTTCTCGCAGTTTCGGGAGAACCTGCAGGACGTGCTGCCCTCCATGCCCTCCCAGGACGACTATTTCCTCCTGAAATGGCTCCGAGGTAACCCTGGGGTGGGGGACACGTGGAGGGGGGGGCTGGAAGACCCCCTGTGGGGGCTGCGGAGTTGGGGGCTCTGGTGGGGGCTGAGCTCTCCGCTCTCTTGCAGCGCGCTGCTTCGACCTGCCCAAGGCAGAGGGGATGCTCCGCAAGGTGAGACAGCCCCCGCTTTTTGGGGGGAACCCCCCAAGCTCCCAGTTGTCATCTGGGGATGGGACAATGTGCCACGGGCCACCACCCCGTCTCTCTGCTGATGACCTGCCCCTGGGGTGCACCCCATCCCATGGGATTGGGGGGTCCCCAAAACCCCTCACATCAGCTCGCTGTGCCCCCCCCGCAGCATCTCGAGGTACGGAAGCACATGGATGCCGACAACATCATCGCCTGGGAGGCCCCTGAGGTGGGTGACCCCAGCCCCGGGATGGGTGTCCCTGCAGGGGGCTGTCCCCCCCGGGGCTGTGTGTTCCCCCTGACCCCGCCGCGCTCCCGCAGGTGATCAGGAAGTACATGGCGGGGGGGATGTGCGGCTACGACCGGGAGGGCAGCCCCATCTGGTACGACATCGTGGGGCCGCTGGACGCCAAGGGGCTGCTCTTCTCCGCCTCCAAGCAGGACCTGCTCAAGTGCAAGTTCCGCGACTGCGAGATGCTGCGGCACGAGTGCGAGTGCCAGACCCAGAAGGTCGGTGCCTGCTGCCTGTGCCCTGCCTGCCCCCCAGCCCATCTCCCCATCGTCCCCCCCAGCCCATATCCCTGCCAGCCCCATGGCTGATCCATCCCCACCACACAATGGCCATTCCAGCCCCCAGCCCGCGTCCCTGCTGCCCCCAGCCCGTGTCCCTGTCCCAGCCCCACACCAGCTGCAATGTCCCTTCTCCCTGCACCAACACCTGGGAGGAGGCTCTGGCTGGGGGGATCAGCCTGTTCGGGACCAGCCCATCCCCAGGGCTGGCCGGGAGCGCCCCCCGGGGTCCCTGCAGGGGACAGGTGACACCTGAGCACCCCTGTCCTCCCATCCCAGCTGGGGAAGAAGATCGAGACGGTGCTGATGGTGTACGACTGCGAGGGCCTGGGCTTGAAGCACCTCTGGAAACCGGCCATAGACACCTACGGGGAGGTGAGCTGCCCCCGCTTCCCCAAACGGGACATTCCTGTCCCCGGGCTGCTGCAGTGACACAGTGACACAGGGATTTGGGCTGACTCATGGCCCCGAGGGATGATGCAAGAGCAGGTCCCTGCCAGTGCCCCGCACCCCGCACAGCGTTTTGGGGTGGGGGTCCCAGCCCGTGTCCTGCTGTGCTCCCCCGGTACTGTGGTTGGTATGTGGGACTGGAGGGTGACGTGAAGCTGTCCCCATCCCGCAGATCCTGTCCATGTTTGAGGAGAATTACCCTGATTCCCTCAAGCGCCTGCTTATCATCAAGGGTGAGTTCGGCTCTGGGGTCCTGTCCCCCCTGTTGGGTGCTGACCCCCACCCTAACGCCCCCCTTCCCCCCCCCAGCCCCCAAGATCTTCCCCGTGGCCTACAACCTGGTCAAGCACCTCCTGAGCGAGGACACCCGCAAGAAGGTCATGGTGCTGGGATGTGAGTCCTGACCCCTCCCGGGGCGGCCTTGGCTGGGGCTGCGGTGGGAATGGGGCATCACGTCCCCCTCTATGGTTGTCCCACCCAAGGATGAGACCTCAGCCCTGGGGGGGTCCCTGGCTGGGCTGGGGGTCCCCGCAGGTGTCCCAGCCCCACCGAACCCTGCTGTCCTCACCCCCCCCAGCCAACTGGAAGGAGGTCCTGCAGCGGTACATTGACCCCGAGCAGATCCCGGTGGAGTACGGGGGCACCCTGACGGACCCCGATGGGGACCCCAAGTGCTCCAGCAAGGTAGGAGAACCCCCCGCTGGGTTCCTCGGGGCTGCTCGGGTCATTGCCCCCCTGCCCACGTCCGTCTCCATCCCCTTCCAGATCAACTACGGGGGAGATGTGCCCCAGCACTACTACGTGCGGGACCAGCTGACGCAGCAGTACGAGCACACGGTGGTGGTCAACCGCGGCTCGTCCCACCAGCTCGAATATGAGATCCTCTTCCCCGGCTGCGTCCTCCGGTGAGGAGAGGGCTCCACGCCATGGGGGGGGACACGGGACAACACCAGCGGGTGTCCCCAGCCCCCCACAGGACCCTGCTGGCTCTTTTCCCGGCACAGGTGGCAGTTCAGGTCAGAGGGGGCCGACGTGGGTTTCGGGGTGTACCTGAAGACCAAGGTGGGAGAGCGGCAGCGGGCGGGCGAGATGACCGAGGTGTTCCCCAACCAGCGCTACAACGCACACATGGTGCCCGAGGACGGGTCCCTCACCTGCTCCACCCCCGGCATCTGTGAGTGCACACCCTGCCCCAGGGCTCCCTGTGGCCCTGGCACCGTCTTCTTGATGGGGACAGACTTTGGAGCAGGGCCTGTTGCAATAGGACAAAGGGTGATGGTTTTAAACTAAAGGAGGGAGGTCCAGGTTGGACATGAGGAAGAAATTGTTGTCCCTGAGGGTGGTGAGAGCCTGGCCCAGGTTCCCAGAGAGGTGGTGGCTGAACCATCCCTGGAGACATCCCAGGCCAGGCTGGACGGGGCTCTGAGCAACCTGAGCTGGTGAAGATGTCCCTGTCATGGCAGGGGGGGCACTGGGGGAGCTGGGAAGGTCCCTCCAACACAAACCATCCTGTGATCTGATTCCCGCAGACGTCCTGCGCTTCGACAACACCTACAGTTACCTCCACGCCAAGCGGGTGAGCTACAGCGTCCAGGTGCTGCTGCCCGATGCCTCCTCCGCTCAGCAGATCCAGCAGCTGGGGGACAGGCTGGGCGAGGTGGCCCTCAGCCACAGCCCCTAGCCACGGCCCCCGGCCCGCAGGCGACCCCACAGCTGCGCAGGCGGCTGCTTGTGCCCCCAGGATTGCCGGGAGGGTGGAGAAGGGGGTGAGCGCCCCCGAGCTCATGGACCGAGGGGGGATTGAGCGGGGCCGGAGGGGCTGGAGCGCCCAGGGTCCCCGCTCTCTGTGCCTTATACGTGGGTCCCGTGTCCCCCGCTGCTGCGTGGGGCAGGGGGAGTAAAGGGATGGACTGAGCTGGGTCTCCTCTGTTTTTTGTTCCCCAGCCCCATAACCAGCCTCTGTGGGTCAGCAGGTGCCATAATCAGCCATGCTGCCCCCTCCAGCCCCATAACCAGCCCTGCTGACCCTTCAAACTCACCACCAGTGCCATAACTGGCCCCTGCTGCCCCCTCAGCCCCATAACTGGCTCTGCTGTCCCCCAGCCCCATACCCAGCCCCACTGCCCCCTTCAAACTCACCACCAGTCCCACAACCAGCCCTGCTGCACCCAGCCCCATACCCAGCCCCATAACCGGCTCTGCCCCACACTCCGCCCACGTGACCACGAGTGACACAGCGGCTCTCGAGCGGCCTCGCCGCCAGGTCACGTGCGCAGCCAGGCCCCGCCCCCCTTCCGCCGCCATCTTTCAGCCGGGCAGAGGCCGCGTGCGGCGGTTTCCGCCCTGCGCGGGGCGGGGTTTGGTGACGCACGCTCGGGGGCGGGGCGGGCTCGTGCGGCGGCGGCGGGAGCGCGCGCCATGGGGGCGGAGGAGCCCGACCTCTACCGGGACACGTGGGTCCGGTACCTGGGTGAGCAGCGGCACCGGCACCGGGCACTGACACCGGGCAGTGACATTGGGCATTAACACCGGGCACTGGGTCGGGTACCGGCTCTGGGTAACGGACACCGGGTACCGCACCGTGTACCGGGCACTGCGTCGGGTACCGGGCACCAGAGACTGACACCAGACGCTGACACTGGGCTCTGCATCGGGTACCGGGCACTCACACCACACCGGGTACCAGCACCGCGCACAAGGTGCTGACACTTGTCCTCGGGCACTGCACCGGGTACGGGGTGTTGACAGCCAGCACCGACACCGGGTACCGGTACTGGATACCAGCACCGCACACCGGGCACTGACACTGCACAGTAGGTGTTGGTACCACACAGTGTGCTGGGTGACAGCACCGATACCGGGCACCAGCACTGCGCCCCAGGCGTCAGTACCACACACCAGGCACGGACACCAGGTGCAGCACCGATACCGGACACCAGCACTGCACACCAACACTGGGCACCAACACTGGGCACCAACACCGGGCACTGTCCCCAGCAGCTCGGCTGTCCCAGGGGCAGTGGGGTCCAAGGTGACCCAGCTGCTCCGAATCCCCCCGTGCAAGGTCCATCCCTCCTGCCAGTGCCATGGGGACATGCTGGGGGGAACATGGGGACACCCCAGGGTGGGACATGGGAACACAGCCGGTCTGTATTCCCACTGACCTCCCTGACCCCCAGGTTATGCCAATGAGGTGGGTGAGTCGTTCCGCCCGCTGGTGCCGGTGTCGGTGGTGTGGGCCAGCTACGGCGTGGCCACCGCCTACGTGACCGCCGACGCCATCGACAAGGGCCGCAAAGCTGCCACCGTGAGTGTCACCCCCTCCCCACCCGCTCCCCCCCACGCCGACCCCTCTGACCCCCCTGTCCCCTCAGGCCCACGCACAGGACCCCGCGCAGGCTGCGCGGGTGGGGGTGGCCGTGGTGGACACCTTCGTGTGGCAGGGCCTGGCCTCGGTGGCCATCCCCGGCTTCACCATCAACCGCCTGTGCGCCGCCTCGCTGGCCCTGCTGGGCACCTTCACCCGCTGGCCGCTGCCCCTGCGCCGCTGGACCACCACGGCCCTGGGGCTGGCCGCCATCCCCTTCATCATCACCCCCATCGACAGGTATGGGGGACATGCGGGAACCACCACCCCATCCCTGTATCCCCAGGCTAAAGCGCTTATCCTCCCAGGGAACTGGTCCCAGTGTGGGCTCAGGACTGGTAGGGGAGCAGAGGGTGACCCAGGGGCAGGGGGGATATAGGGGGACATGGGGTGACCCAAGGGCAGGGGTTTCCTCACCCCGGAGGGGCTTTGCTGGGGTCTGGCCAGGACATGTCCCTGCAGGGATGGAATTAGCAGGAGCTGGTGCTGAGCTGGGATTAGTGAGCTGAGGCTGTGCTAAGCCTGGTTTTGGGAGGGCTGGGGCCTCAGTGACATTAGGGACAGGGTCCCAGGGGGATTGGGGACAGCTCCAGCCCCACCCCCTCCCATCATGGCCAATTAACCATACCCCCGGGACCCCCTGTCTTTTCCCAGGACCGTGGATTTCCTGATGGACTCCAGCCTCCGCAAGCTCTATGGGGCACCGGGAGAGCCCCCAGCCCCACACTGAGCCCCCCGCTGTGGGGAAACTGAGGCACGCTGCTGACTTTAGGGTGCTGCGACCCATCTACTGTGACCCCTCACTCAGGTGACGGCCCCAGAGTGGCCACCATGCCCCATGGCTGGTCCCAATAAACCATTTCAAGCTTGTCCCTGTGTGCTGAGTGTTGCCAGAGCTGGTGGGGACCTACTGCCATGTCCCCTCCTGAGGTGACACGTTGATCCAAGCGGGTGTCAGCCCCCAGGCTCTGCACCCTATGGGCGTCTCCACCCTGGGATGAGCAGCCCCAATCACCCTCAGGTCCCAGCTGAAACCCCTCCATCCCTCCACAGCCCCATGGGACATCCCTGGGCCTGTCCCCAAGGAGCTGCCACCATGGCCAGGACCTTCAGTGGTGTGCCCTAGAGACCCACATCCCCCCAGCCAGGAGACTCCAGCACCAGGGGCTGGGGACACATCACCACGCCTGGAAACCACAGCTGGTGACATCTGGTACCTGGAGGTACCCCTAGAAGGTGCCACCAGGAGATGCGGCTTCCAGGTGTGGTGGCGTGACCCCAGCCCACGGTCACATCCACATGGTACCACCCTGGGAAGCTTTAGAGAAAAGAAAACCACGTGTATTGGGGAGGAGGGGGGTCAGGGGCTCACGCCGAGCCCTGTGCCGGGCTGCCGTGGTCTGGTCCCACCTCTGCCCCTTTCTCCAGCTCCCTGGGGACCAGGGCCCGCACCACGCTCTGCAGCTCGGCCTGGAAGGGACTCTGTCGCCTTGCCCGCCGCCGGCCCCGCCGTCTGCCCGTGTGCCAGGTGACCACGGCCAGCGCCAGCAGCCCCCCCACCAGCGCGGCTGCCACCAGGGCACTGCCTAGCAGGGCCAGCCCGGCCAGCAGGAACCTCTTCACCGTGCGGCACGGCCCTGGGGACATCGAAAACCACCAAAACGGGGGGGTTCAGGGATGGCTTTGGCACCTGGGATGGTGGGTTTGGGGCCATGGGGTGGTGGTTGGGGTAGTCCACTCACCTTCATACCACGGCACCCTCTTCTGCACCAGCAATGGTCCCGCCGTCTCCCAGTGGAGTGTCCCCTCTCCTGGGAAGGCTGCAGGAGGACATGGCCTGTCCCAGCCCCAGGAGCCCACCAAGACCCCAAAACCCTGCAGGGCCACCACAGCCCAGCCCCAGTACCTGGCAGCTCTCCAAGGAAGGTGTCACCAGGGGGACAGCTGGTGTCACAGCAGTGGCACAGGGCACTCCACGAAGGGTCCTCTGCATTGTGCCAGCTGGGAGGAGAGGACAGAGCTGGTGGGGAGGGGTCTAGAGGTCCCCAACCTCCACCCCAAGACCCACATGGTGCTGTGCCAGCAGGTCCCTCCAGCCTGGCAGGTCTCAGCCGCCCCACAGATGTCCCCCAGGGGACACCAACCATGTCCCCAATTCATCTGCGCCTGAAGGAAGCTGGGACCTGTGGTGATGTCACCTTACTGCCACAGGAGAAGTGCTGTCCAGACCACAGTGGGGTGGCTTGGTCCCCCAGATGGGTCCCCTTGCCCAGTGACTGTTTCCACAGCACCCATGGGTGCTGGGATCAGGGTGCCCATGCCGGGGCTGAGCTCACCTGGCCGTGGCTTGGCTGTAGAAGCAGGACCTGTCACCGTGTCCCCGGCCAGGGCCCCACGCCGTCAGCAGACAGTGCACATAGACCTGCCGAGACACCAGCCCCGGGCAGGACGTGTCACCAGCACGGCCTTCCTGGGGACCCTGCTCTGCTCCCACTCGCCCCCGTAGGTCACATCACCCCAGTGGGCAGCAGGATGCCCAGGGGGGACGGCACGTTGGGAGCCCCAGGTCACCCCCAGCAGGTCACCCATCCCAGCAAAGAGGACATCAGCACAACCTCACCTGCTCCTTCTCCAGCTCCTCCTCCAGCGCGGGGGCTGTGATGGTGAGCTGCAGGACAGAGCCCCCGCTCTGGTGCTGGACAGACACGTTTCCCAGATTCTGCCCGTGCAGGCACCTGGGGCAGGACAGTGACACGGGGACATGCCCAGGCTGTCTCCAGGACACGGATATCCCTCCCCCTCGGGACATCTCGCAGGTGCCTGGAGCGGGGTTCTCTGTCTGCTGCCCCCCAGGCACACACCCCTGGCTGTTGACCACCATGAAGACCCTCCTGGAGCGTCCCGGCCGTCCCGCGCGGGTCCCATAGCACTGCTCCAGCGAGATCTTCAGCGAGGTGCCAGCACCAAAGTCCACCCTGGCCTCCAGGCGCACGGCAGAGCCAGGGCTGAGCACCAGTGGCTTCTCCGTGTCCCCTAAAGGAGAATGGAGGGTGGGCTCAGCATGACAGCCCTGAGCCCATTCCACCATAGACAGGGACATCAAACACATCCCAGACCACCACCTTTGGTGTCTTTGCCTCCGCCCCTGCAAGGTGAGCGCCCCCCTGCAGCTCCCCCACTTCAGAGCACACCCCCCATCCCTGGAAGCCCAGAGCTGTCCTGGCTTTGTCACCTCAGGCTGGTGTCCCCACCTGCTCTCCAGAGCTACAGCACCTCCCTGGTCCCCCCCACCATGGAACCGAGAGGGGCCATGTCACCCATCGGGCTGACAGGGGCAGCTGACCCCAAAAAGCTGATCATAGAATCATTTTGGTTGGAAGAGAACCTCACGGTCATCGACTCCAACTCGTGGAGTTAAGCAGGATGGGGAACATCTCAAAGCACCACCATTTGAAGTCCAACACTCTCCACAAGACTAGGAGGGGTGACCCTGCAGCAGCGATGACCTTCTGGTGGGTCCTAGTGCTGAGGCCACTCAGGAGAAGGCACTGGGTGCTGCTGCTCAAGCCCAGGGACTTTGGCTGGACCCATCCTGTGGTCTCATCCCCCAAAGCTGGTGCCCAACACAAGACCCAGAGCACTCACCATCCAGGAGCCTCAAGGTGAAGTTCACGCTGGGCTCCTCAGAGCAGGGCTGAGCACGAGCTCCTTCAGGCACGGTGGCAGCAGCAAACCCTGGGGCTGCTGCCCTTGTCCCCAGGCCTGATGGCACCACTGAAGCCACCACTGTGTGACCAGAGGACAGCGAGGCGGCTGGAGCCATGGTGGTCCCTGCAGCAAGGGAGGGTTTAGCCAGAAGGGCTGACCGTGGAACAGCATGTCCCAGTGAGGACATCCAGGTCCTCAGAAATCCCCAGGACTCATGGGGGGCAGGTGGACACAGCACAAGGAAGGGAGAGCACTGAGGATCTCACTGGAGTTTGGGGACATCGAGCTGCACAACCCCAGCCAGGACCTCCCCTGGTCTTGGTGGCCAGGATAGAATAATTTTGTTTGGAAAAGTCCCTCAAGCTCATCGAGTCCAACGGTTCCCACACCCCAGGCACTGCCCCATGTCCTGAGAACCTCATCTCTGTCTGTCCAACCCCTCCAGGGATGGTGACTCCAGCACTGCCCTGGGCAGCCTGTTCCAATGCCCCACAGCCCTTTGGGGAACAAATTGTTCCCACATCCAACCTCAACCTCCCCTGGTGCAACTTGAGGCCGTTTCCTCTGCTCCTGTTGCTTGTTCCTGGGGAGCAGAGCCCGACCCCCCTGGCTCCAAGCTCCTTTCAGGCAGTTCAGAGATCAGAAGGTCTCCCCTCAGCTCCTGTTCTCCAGCTGAACCCCCCAGCTCCCTCAGCTACTCCTCATAGGCATCTGACATGGGCCCACTGTGGTGGTGGGTGCTGGAGGAGGGGGGTGCTCCACAAGGGTCTCCATGACCCCCCTAAAATGCAAGGTTAAGTGTCTCCAGCGCCAGGCACACCTGAGAGCATTCCCCAGCCAGGGCTGGAGAGGGACCAGGAGCTGCTCATGGGGTGAGAAACCATTGCCAGCAACCACCTCAAGCCTCCCCCCACCCAAACCAGGTCCTCACAGACCTGCTGGAACTGGGGGACACTGGGAGCTCCTGACAAGTCCCCCTGCCCCACACCCCAGAGCACAGGAGCCATTTCAGGAAGGTTCTAGGACCTGGGCCACCAAGCCCAGGAGGACACCAGGAACCAGCACCAGGCAGAACCAAGGGGCGCCCACCACCCTCCCATACCCAGCCACAGATGCCACCACCCCCCTCCCCAGTACAACCAGTGGGGAGACCAAGGGGAGCAGCCAGGGGGTCCCAGCCCAACTCACCTGCCACCCCCAGCACAGCCCCACACACCAGCACCCACCAGTGCAGCCCCATCCTGAGCCAGCAATAACTCCAGCACCTGGGGGCCCTTAAAGACCAGGGTGGAGCCAACGAGCCCCAGCTGGAGCTACTGGGTTTGGGGATTTGCTTGATTTTCTCTGCGGTTCCACATGTGGGGCTGGTCCTACACACTGTCCCAGTCCCGCTGTCAGTTCCTGTCCCATCAGTCCCACCACGTAGTTTTGGTCCTGCGTGGAGTCCTGGTCCAACCACTTTGCCGTGGTCCCAGTTGCACCACATGGTCTGGTCTCACCACTTGGTCTTGGTCCTACAGATGCTCCTGGTCCCATTTCATGATATTGGTCCCACCACACAGTCCCGGTCCAGCCACATGACCCTGGTCCCATCATGGTCCCTGCCCCAGTCCTACACACGGTCCTAGTCCCACCAGACAGATCTGATGCCACCATTCAGTCATGGTCCCATGTGTGACCCTGGTCCCACCACACAGTGTTCGTCCCCAGTGCCCCATTGGTCCCATTATGGTCCTGCTTTGGGTTTTCCATTCCCCCATCTGCAGAGGAAGCTGGTGGCCAGGGTGGGATTTGGCACCTGCTCCCAGCAGAAGACTTCAGCATGTCATGGGAGGCAGCTGCGGGCCTCAGGGACAAGGCCTGTTCTGTGTCCCCAGCGCCTGTCCTGGTGACCATGGGCAGCACCTTGTGCAGTTGACTTGGTGGCCCCAGTGGTGGCTCTGGACCAGACATCAGGGTTCACGTCCACCCTGGTACCATCTCAGGCCACCCTGACCATGGGATACACCTGCCAGCAGTGGAGTTGGGACCTGGTGACAGAGCGAGTCATGTCGCCCGTGATGGCTGTCTTGTGGGTCTGACATCCCTGCGAAACCCACAGACCTTCCTGGTGGCACCTGCAGACCCCGGAGGTCTCACGGCAGCACCCGGCAGCGCAGGCGGCTCCAGCAACAGTGGGGACAGACCCAGGTGCCCCAGTCGCCCTGGGGGGCTCGTTCTTCAGCACTGCCTGAGGGACATCGGGGTCCCCACCCCCAGGGGCTGCCAGGACCCCCAGACAGGGCAGGATCCGTTCCCAGGGGAGCAGAGGCCGGCAGAGCATCCATGCTGGAGAAGAAGCAGACGGATGAGACCGGCTGTACTGTCCTTCTATTAAGAACTGCCCAATGTACCATTATCTTACAAAAGTAGAACAGCTTTTTTTATTTCTGGTCTTTACAAAGGGAACAGAACACAGGCTGGGGGGCCGGCGGGGGTCCCTCCGCATGGGGGAGGCTCAGCCACCTCCTTGCCCGGCCAGGGCTGCTCACGGCAGGACACGGCATTGCCGGTGTCATCCAGCCTGACCGGGACACCAAGGGCTGTCCCCTGCACAGGGGGAGGGACAGACCCCCGTCCCTGAATCACCCCGCGCTCGGGGGATGGCATCACCGGGACAGCAGCCGCCGGACCCCCTCCCCATCTCCTCCCCACGCCAGTTCTCACCAGACCCCGTGGGCCTCCTGGGATGTCCCCTGTGGGGACTGGGGCCACAGAGACCTCTAACTGGGATGATGGGGGCTGGGAGGGGACCTGCCGCATGGACACCCTTCTTCATCCACGGGGAACACGAGCCAGTTGATAGATGTCAGGGTTTGGGTTGGGTTTTCTCCAAACCCAAGCGCAGCAGTCGCTGCCGCGTCTCAGCTGGCTGCGCGTCCCGGCCTGCCAGGGGCTGCTGGAACGCTGAGAATGTGCTGCACTCATTGCACCCGCGGGCTGGGGCCCGCTGGAGCAGGCACACAGCCCCAAACCAGGGCTCAGGAGGATGGGGGGATTCGAGGAGCCTGTGGGCGCACGGGGTCCCTGCCAGCAGCTCTGCCCACCCCGGGCAGGGAGAACCCCCCGTTCCCACCACCCCACAGGTCCCTGCCCACGCTGCCTGGTCCACAGCGTGGGGACGGACATCCTTCTGCCGTGATGAGGTCACGTCCTTCATGAATACCTTTCTGTGGGGAAGGAAGAAGTAGAACCTGCTGGAGAAAAGCACCCCAAGCCCCCAGTCCTTGACCCCTCGGGGGCTCTGCTCTACCCCCACAGGCTCCTGCCCAAGTGGGGACTCAGCAGGAGGGTGATGGACGATCTCCCTGGTCCCCCTGACTGTTCCCAGGTGCCGGAGCCTCCAGCCGGTTCTGCTCATGTTCAACCAACAGACACCATGAGTAAGAAAAAGGAAAAGCACCTGGTTCTTCCCTGGGGGAGCGGGGCGACTGCCAGCCCCTACCACTTCAGGAAGTCCCGTACGCGGCTCCACAGCTTGGTGATCCAGAGGTTGACCCCCAGGTCGGTCAGGTACTGGATTTCGGGTGTCAGCATCTTCCGGCACAGCTTCTGGTGCTTCTTGTTGATCTTCTTCTTCAGGTTGTAGCCCAGAATGGACTTCTCCCCCAGCGGCTGCCAGGGCTGCATGGAGGACTCCTGGATGGCGCTGGCGTCCACGGCGTGCCCCCCGTCGATGCAGATGCTTTTCATCTTCTCATTCTCCCGCCGCAGCTCGGCCACGTCCTTGGCCATCCGCTCCCTCCCGTAGGCCTCCACTTTACGCCAGAAGGTGGCATTAAAATAGCGGTAGAGCTTGGCGTCAATGAGGTTCCAGGAGGTGGCCTTCTCGTAGAGCTCCGGTGTCAGGCGGGAGACCGTGGAACCCTTGCGGGCGTTGAGCTTGAAGTAGAGGACATCCTCCAGCTGCCAGCACAGCAGGTCCTTCAGCAGCACCAGGGACTCGTCAAAGTACTCGAGCAACATGACGAGGTGGAACCGGCGATCTATCTCCTGGATGTGCTCCTCCACCAGCGGGCTGTTGGCATTCATGTTGTTGTCGTAGCCCAGGTCGAAGAAGAGGAGGTTTTGGAGGTAGTGAGCGTTGAACCCGTTGGGGTCGTAGTAGTGCCAGGGGTCCCGGAGGAACTCGGCCAGCTTGTCCTCCCCCGTCAGCTTCCAGGTGAGGGGGATGACACGCCCAAAGTAGTGGAAGGAGGACTCGAAGAGGTAGGCAGGGTCCCGCAGCACCGTCACGAAGGTGGCGTCCGCCGGCAGGAGCTTGCGCACCTCCTCGTAGTGGAAGCGCATGTGGTTGCAGATGATGTTGAAGCAGGCGCCCGGCCGGTAGTGCTGCACCTGGCTGCGCTCAAAGTAGGAGGGGTAGTAGAAGTCGTTGCGGCCATTGGGGAAGGCAAATTTCAAGCGATGCTTCTCGCCGAAGCGGAAGAGGATGTTGAGGATGGTGCTGCTGGCTGTCTTGTGGGTCTTCATGAACATGATGTTCCGCTTGGGCAGGCAGCTCCGTCCCGAGGGGCTGCCCGTGCCGTTGGCTGCTGCCGGCACCTTGGCGGGGGCCGGGTAGGAGGAGCAGGAGGAGGGGACGGGGATCCTGGTGGGGAGAAGAGACAGGACACTGTGGTGAGGGCAGCTCGGCCACCATGAAGGCTTGGCCATTGTCCTTCCTGGAGGAGCTGGGCCTGGGGATGGATGCTCACACCAGGGATGGGTCCTTGCCGCCAGCACCCCCTGAGCTCCCTGGCAGAAACAAGTTGGGCTTTGGGCAGAGCCCCAGGTGGGACTGGGACACCCACCTGGCTGGAGCCCCTCGACAAGCAGAGCAAAGCCCACTGTCCCCATGAGCCCCCCAACATCAGCTGCACCTCTGAGCCACCAAACCAAGCTCATCCACCCCCTGGACAACCCCAGCCACCAAGGATGTGTTGCTATGGGGGTCTTCATGGTGGTCAGTGCCCACCATCTGCTCAGCACAGCCCAAGCAGGGCGTCCCCATCCCTCCCCATGGGCACAGCCATGGTGGCCCTGGAGCAGGTGATGCTGGGATGTGCATCAAGACAAGCTCCATGGCCAAAGCTCCAGGCACCTGCAGGATCCAGCACCCCAGCAAAGAAGGAAATAATTCCAGTGCGTGGCCCTGCGGGCCCTCCGGGATCATCGAGAATAACGTGTGCGTTATCTGAGATGCCCGGAGCAGGGAACAGAGACCACAGCATCAAGTGGCTTTGGACACCATTAATGAAGTTGGAAAGCTGATCCTTGATAACACACAAGTCATCATGTTGCTTATGAAACACCAGTGGGCGGATCGGTTATAAACTCAGCAACGGATTCACTGCTGGGAGGGACGGCCGGGAGCTGAGCCCTGCTGAGCCCTGGCTTTTGCTGTGACAGGCAGCAGGGAGCTTTGAACCCACCTGTGATCGTCACTGTGGGTGAGAGTTCAGATGTGCTCTGATCACTCTGGAAGCAAGAGCCCTTGATAAAGAGCACCTGAAAAACTGCTCATGGCTCCTGGGGAATGTCTCCTGTGACACTTTCCCTTCTCTCAGGGGATACCAGGGGACATGAAGCTGCAGTGGGCAGGGGGTCTCCTGCACCTCCTTGTTCTCTCCATCATCCAGGATCCGAGCACCAGCTGCCATTTTGCAGTGGATCCTCCTGGGGTGAGTGTCCCCAGCCCCCCAGGGAGTTGGGGTGCCCCTTCCCTCCCAGCCAAAGGGTGGGCCATGGTCTCCAACAGGAGCCTGTAGGAAGGGGACATCCCGATGTGAAGCCACCAGAGCCTGGAAAGTCCCGGCACCCTCATTTAGGGGTGACCTGTGTGAAATGGGGCAGCCAAGCTGCCAGGGGACACCTGGGGACCCCACACTCACTCTGTGACGCTGACTTGCAGCGGGGGGACGGCGTAGGAGTAGAGCAGCAGCATGAAGCTGGTCAGGAGGGTCCCCAGGACGAGCCCCTTGCACATGGACCTCCAGGGCTTCCCATGGTGCAGCATCCTGGTCACCTGCGTCCGGCGAGAGGAGAAGAGAGGAGAACCATTAGCACTGGGGTGAGTAAGCAGGGACCATGGGGACTGTGTGACGCAAATGAGAGGCAAATAAGGCACAGGGACGTCCCAGGAAGCATCTCACTGGGGTTTTTGGTGCTGGCACAGCCAGGAGAGAAGTGAGCCAGCGCCAGGTGTGTCCCTGGCCACGGGCACAACGGATGTGTGGCCAAAGAGCAGCAGCTCTGCCCGCCCTGTGCACCCTTTGCCCGCCTTGAGAGATTCCGGGGTGCAAGCCAAGGGCTGTCAGAGAGGCCGTGGGGCTGGGCACGGGGGGAGGAAGGAGCTGTGCCATGGGGCAGCGTGGCTGCAGGGCGGGCACCCTCTGCCAGGCAGCACCGGCAGCCCCCAGCACCGAAAAATCACCGACATGGGCGGGAGCTTCCCAAGGGCAGCCAGGATCCCTTTTCCCAAGGAAATCTCCAGGCTGGACCAGGAGGCACATCGGCCGGGGTTGTGCTGGTGCTGTGACACCCGCCCAGTGTAGCTGTGCCCGTGTCCCCTGGCCCCTCCAGCAGCACCGGCTGCAGGGGAGCTCGTGGCTTCACCCCCCCAGGCACCCGCACCTCTGGGTGGGAACAGGGGGACAGAGACCTGCTGGACGAAAGGGGTCCGGGGCAGAACGGCACCCACGTGTGCTATGGCACATACATCCAAATGCTTCCGTGCACAATTGCACACACGCGTGCACGCACACAGCCAGCGGGCATGTGCACACACACACAAACATCCGTGCACACACACACGTGCACGTACGCATGGGGATACACATATTGGTGCACACCCAGGCGCGCACACACAGGGCACACTGACACACGTCTGTGCAGGTTCATGCGTGTGCACGCATGCGGGGGGCACCGGACGTTGGCTGTCCCTCGCGATGATGGGGGCACACACACACTCACATATGCACTCATGAACCTCCCCCAAGGACACAGACGTGCATGTACACACACACCCACACCCCCCTCTGCACGCACAGGGATACAGACACATATATACACACATCTACACATCCTCCTGCGTGCCCTTGTATGCACAAGGACACAGATACACATGCATGTCTATGCATGCTCATGCATGCACACACATGCACACTCATGTGCACACACACACACAGCCCCTCCACAGGCAGCCCCCTCCCTGTCCCTGCCCCCAGCCCCATTGCCCCCCTGTGCCCACCTCCCCCAGCGCCACTGTCCCCCTGCAGCCCCCGTGTCCCCCAGCAGCACCTGCCCGGCCACCTTCCACTGCCGCTCGCCACAGGCCGGGGATGCGGATGCGGGGGGCACCGGACGTTCCGGCACTCCAGCCACCGCATTGCAGCAGGGCTGTCCTCTGCGGCAGGACGAGGGGACGCGCCACCCGTGGCGGCGGCACCTGCTGCCGGGGGCTGTGAGCAGAGCCCAGCGACCGGGGGCACCCCCGAGCTGGAGGGCAGAGACCTGGCCGCCCCCTCAGCCCTGCACCCCGGTTTAGCAGCTGTGGGAGCAGCATCCCCCCCCAGCTCCCGTGTGCTTCGGCTGCCCCGGCACCACTCTGGCTCCCGGGCATCCTCCAGCCCAGGCTGCCCGCGTCACAAAAACGCCCCAGAAATACCCCACCGCCCCCTGCGCCTGCCGCAGCATCACCCCTCAGAGCCTCCTGCGCTCCAGCAGATAATCCAGAGATTAAACCCGGCTGAGAGAGCCGCGGTTTACACCCAGACACATTTTAGCCCCCCCGACCCCCACGTAGCAAAGACTCCCCTGGATTTCTAAGTCGAACCCCAAGCAGAGAAGTTACCCGGCCAGCGCGAGGATGCCCGGGGCACGGCGAGCCCGGGGCCGCTGCTCCTGCCTGCCTCCCCCTCTCTCCGGCCCCCCCGGGTCACCTCCTGCCGCTGAGATTTCCAGCTCGATGAATAATGAATGGAAAATGCAACCGGAGCTCGGGGCTGCAGCCGGGTGCTGGGCACCGCTCGCCTGGCACCCAGGGCAGCAGCGGGGGATGCTGATGCGGGGGGCGCCTGGTGACACCCCACAAGTGTGCCCAGCGCTCCCCCTGCCCTGCAGCAGGGCTGGCCAGGCCAGGCAGGGCTGGCTGCATCCAGCCTCTTCCAGTCGGTTTTCTGAGCCCCTGCCAAACGCGGCAGGACTGGGGGAATATGGGGTGTGCAGGGTAACCACGGGGGGAGCAGGTGGCTCCCACCCTACACCAAAATTGCAGCACAGGTGTGAAGCCCAGAGGGTTTCACACGCCTGGGAACAGCCAAGGTTTGGTTTTAAGCCATGGCTGTGGCTGTGCTGCAGTCACCATCTGCAGTGCCAGCCTTGGCACCACCTGGAAACGCCGCTGGTGAGAGCCTGGCAGTGCTGGAGGGGCCACCTGCCTGCATGGGCGCTGCCGGCCGGAGGCAAAGCTGCATCCCACTGCTCCATGCCGGCCTTGCCGCTGTGCCGTGGGGCACAGTGCCAGCACTGTCCCTGCCGAAGCGAGCGAGCCCGCGCCATTAACCCACCTCTCGGGTCCCGGCGCGGCGGGGGACCCCTCCATCCCCCCGGCACCCGGCCCCGTGCCCCGGGATGGCGAGAGGATGTCTCGCTCCACCCTGGCTGGCTCCTGGGCTCTTTCTGCAAACAGGTCCCAACCCAGCTGCTCTATTGACTTTGCCTGAAGTGAGTGGCTTAATTATTAATAGCTCACCGGGAGAACTGCGGCAATCAAGGCGTTTGTCCTGGGGCTGCCATTAGCGCGGGGCGGCCGTGGCGCCAGCCCTCAGCCGGCTGGTGCGAATTCCCAGCCGCAGGACACGGCCGTGCCGGCCATTTCCCTATGGGCCACCACCCGGGATGGCCCAGGCCACAGGGCCCTGCAGCCCTGTCCCCGTGTCCCAGCAGCTCCCCACGTCCCTGGGGACATCCCTGAGCAGTCTTTTGGGGTTTCCCTATAGGAGCCATTTCCTTTATGGGCAGACCCCCGTAGCCGCTGGGCACAAGGCACATCCACCAGCCGCCCGCTCCTCCTGCCCCCGCCAGCCCATGGGTACAATCTGTTCTGCATGTGCCCAACTTCACACAGGCACCATCCTTCCTACGGCCCTGTCCCCCTTGCACACACCCCGTGGGTACAAACACCTGCCCCACATGCCCCCCGGCACCCTGCCCCGTAGATCTGCCCCCCCAAATGCCCTGGAGCCCCCCAGAAATCACCTTTTCCTCTGTTTAAGCTGCTCGGGGCAAGCTGGCCCTCTCCTCTGCAGGGCTGGCGTGGGGCAGGGGGGCCGGTGCTGCTCCGACATGGAACGCGCTGGTCCCGGGCAGCTCCCCACAAACGCCAGCGTTTCCAAAGCCTCTCCGCAGCCACAGCCCCTACGGCATCACCGGGGTCCCGGCCACCTGTCACCGGCCTGGCAAAGGGAAAAATCAGGGAGGAATGAGAGTGGCTGCGGTGTGATGTGGGGCTGCGGCCGGGCACTGCCCGGCTCCCCGGGATGGCCGGGCCAGGCCCAGCTCCCACTGCCACCCCGGACACCCGTCTCCCCACCCACTGCTGGCAGCACAGAGGGGCCATTCAGCCCCTGCCTGCCCGCTGCCTGCCAGCGCACAGAACAACGGGGACGTTTGTCTCCATCTGCGGCGACGGCCTCAACGGGGACATTGTCACCATGGGCCCCGGCCCAGCCCCTCCACTCCCCTGCACCGCCAGCCCCCGGCCCGGCCTGGCTGCCCAGCCGGCACCCGCGGGGTGAGAGCAGGATGGCAGGTGACGATGGCTGTCCCTCACGTTGGCTGTCCCTCGCGATGGCTGTCCCTCACGTTGGCTGTCCCTCGCAATGGCTGTCCCTCGGTGGTGGCATCAGCTCCTCTCTGCCCCATGGGGCCAGTTCTCATGAGCCACCGTGCTCCTGCCGTGGGACGGCTCATGGCCGGGCTGTCACGTCCTGTGCCTGGGCTCACCTCAGGGTGGGAGCGCTGTGGAGGGCTCAGCCCTGCTCCCCGACCCGTCCGCCTGCTCCCCGACCCGTCCGTCTGCTCCCCGGGCGTCCCGGCAGCGTCTGGAGCTCCTCTCCATCCCGCCCGCAGCCGCCCCCGCCCCGCGGCTGCCATATCAGAATGGCTTTTATGGCCCTAGCGGCAGCAATATCTGTGCTTCCCCACCCGCAGCACGATAATCACGGCACCACCGTGCTGCAACCGGCCTTTTTCTCCTTTTCTTACTTAAAGGTATTTAAAAGGGGCTGATAAGAAAGATGGGGACAGACTTTTGAGCAGGGCCTGTTGTGACAGGACAAAGGGTGGTGGTTTTAAACTAAAGGAGGGGAGATTCAGGCTGGACATGAGGGAGGAATTTTTTAATTATGAGACACACTGGCCCAGGTTGGGCAGAGAGGTGGTGGATGAACCATCCCTGGAGACATCCCAGGCCAGGCTGGACGGGGCTCTGAGCAACCTGAGCTGGTGAAGATGTCCCTGTCATGGCAGGGGGGGCACTGGGGGAGCTGGGAAGGTCCCTTCAACCCAAACCCTTCTGTGGTTCTGTGATTCTTGGTCCCACCAGCTGTGCCAGGACTTTGGGGCTCCCCATGCACCCCATCTACAGCGGCCTGAGGGGTGTCGCCGCCTGCAGGGTCCCATCCTGCCACCATGTGGCTGTGCTCAGTGGGACGAGGGGGTTCCCTGGCTGCAGCAGGAGGGCTCAGCACCACCTGGCACCCTGCGGTGGGGCAGAAAAGGGGCCACTGTGTGCCAGCCCCAGCCCTGGTGCTCCCCGCTGCCCTCCAGGCCAGCTCTCTGCTGCTAAAGGCAGTGACGTTCCTGGGGTGCTTGCTCAGGCAGCCAAGTGAGAGCCCTGGAGCGTTACCACAGGGCACCCTGAGCCGTGCCCAGTACCCGCCAGAGTCTCCGTCCACGACAGAGGTGTTTAGGGTTCAGAGCTTGTCCCCGTGGGGCTTGGGGTGACCAAGCCGAGCGCTGGGCAGGCAGCTATTGCCCCATTGCGGCAGATGACACGTCCTGCCCGGCCTTCATGTGACCGGTTCCCACCCCGGGGTCAACCTGAGCAACCCACGGGCACCCCCGACCGGTGCTGGGGGAAGAGAAAACCCAGAATGTCCTCTGTCATCCCAAGGTGAGGGACAAGGAGCTGGCCCCACTGCCATGTCCCCGCTCTCCCGGGACAGACACCCCCCAGCATCCCCAGCCCTGGACGATCCCATCTGGCTCCTCAGAATTACAGCCGGGCTGGCTGTGGGCAGCGGGGAGCAGCAAGCAAGCGCACAAGTGAGCACAAGCAAGCACAAGTATGTGCTCCCCGAACATCAGCGCTGGGACGAGCCCGCCTGCCCTCGGGGAGGCAGCGGCCGCCGGTGGGACGGGGACAGGAGACTCATCCCTTCTCAGGGCAGCGAAACCCCACGCGTGCGGTGGATGCGCAGCCCCCCCAGCCCTTATCCACTGTGTTTGCGGTTGGACCCAGCGCCGTCTGGAGTCACGCCCGGGATTTATCGCCCATCGCTTCCCCCTGCCCCACCGGGCCCATTTGTTGCAGGTAATGGCCACTGTGTGAAATAACCACAACACCAAATTAAATAACGCGCCTGGCTCTGCCGCCTGCTCCAGCTCTGGCTGCTCGCTTTTCCATCCCCTCGCCTGGATTCACCCTGGAAAGACGGATGTGAGGGCAAGGAGCTGTCCCACCCCTTCTCCATGGGGAACTTCTCTTAATTTCAGATTTCCCCATTTTTTTAGGGATGGTGTTGGGAAGGGTTTCCAGCTGGAAGAGAACCGCGGATGTGGCAGCTCAACCAAGGGATGCTCGCAGCCTCGGGATGCGATTTTAACAACCTGAAGAGCCGCAACGCCCCATCTCCTGCACCCCGGGGGTCAAACCACCCCCAGGAAGGCCCCACCATGATGTTCCTCACTCCCTATCCCCTGTCCCCCCACCTGGGAGTGCACAGAGCAAATCCCTCCCGGATTTGTAGGTACAAATGAAGCACTCACAGTGAAAACCGCGACCGCCAGGAAAGCACACACTGGAGCTGGGGATCCCGAGGGATTTGGTGAGGAGCCGAGCCACTGGTCAGAGGGGTGGACGGCACCGCGGTGGCACACCCGTCCTGGCGAGGGCTTGGCCCCGACAAACATGCATTGGCTGAGTGTCAGGAGCCTTTATCAGGTGGAAAATCTGTAATTAGTGCTGGTGACAGAGGGGGAACTGGTGGCTGTTGGGGCAGCATGACTGGTTTGTGGTCAACCCTGGTTGGGCAGCTCAGCAGCGGGGCTGCCCCTGCAGCTGGTCCTGCCCGCCGGCCCCACTGCCCTGTCCTTATCTGCCCCCCCACACACTGCCCAGGGGTGCCCAGGTGTCCTGTGGGTGCTCTGGGTGTCCTGTGGGTGCTCTGGGTGTCCCGCGGCTCCCGTGGGGTTGGGAAACCACATCCAGGGGCTCCTGCCCTGTGGTGGGACCTTGGCTTTGGGTGCAGCCCCAGCAGGTTCCAAGTGATCGAACCTCCTCCTTGTCTGAGAGGTGAATCCAAGAAAAAGCAAGAAAAAACAGAAAACGAATGAAAAACAACAACAGGAAAAAGAGAAACCCCTCCCAATACCCTAAAGCCAAAAAAAAAAAAAAAAAAAATAAAAAAAAAAAAAAAAAAAAAAAAAAAAAAAAAAAAAAAAAAAAAAAAAAAAAAAAAAAAAAAAAAAAAAAAAAAAAAAAAAAAAA
>VWYH01000367.1:651901-679628 GCA_013399365.1 Pampusana beccarii
CACCGCCGGCACCACCGCCGAGCCCCGGGGCTGCCGGCCGGCGCGGGAGGACGGGTCAGAGCGGCGGGGGGCAGCGGGGGGCAGCGGAGCCGGTGCCCATGTGCCCGCGGTCCCGGCGGGGCCATGAAGCGGCGATGGCGGCCGGCGAGGGGACCCTCCGGCCCTGGAAACCCGACCCGGGGCAGGCGGAGCGGGCTCGGCCGCCCCCGGGGCCGTCGCTGCCGCTGACCCTCACGGTGCTGGCCTGGCTGGGCACCGGCAGCACCATGGCCGGCCTCAACAAATGGATCTTCGCCACCCACGGCTTCCGCTACCCGCTGCTGCTGTCGGCGCTGCACATGCTGTCGGGGGTGGCCGTGGGGTACCCGCTGGGCTGGGCGCGGGGACCATCCCCCCCGGCCCCCCGGCCCCGCGCCAGGATCTACCTGCTCAGCCTCACCTTCTGCACCAGCGTGGCCCTGGGCAACCTGGGCCTGAGCTACGTGCAGCTGGACGTGGCGCAGGCGGTGGCCACCACCACGCCGCTGGTCACGCTGCTGCTGTCGGGGCTGCTGGGCGGCCGGCGGCACCACCCGCTGCAGTACGTGGCCATGGGGCCCGTTTGCGCCGGGGCCGCCTGCAGCATCGCCGGCGGGCTGCGCTTCCACCAGCCCGGCTGCGCCTTCCTCCTGGCCGCCACCGTCCTGCGCTCCCTCAAGTCCCTGCAGCAGAGTAAGTGCCACCTGCTTGTCCCTGTCCTGCACGCCGCCCTCCCTCCCCTGGCATGCACGAGGCTGCTGGTGTCACCCCAGTGCCACCCTGGTGCTGCTGCCACCCGCTGCCCATCCTGGCACCAGTGCAGCTTCATTGCCACCCCAGCCCTCGTGGCACACTGGGCCCCAGAGCCACCCCCTGTCCCATCCTAGTCCCAGAGCCACCTGCTGCCCCCTTGGCGCTGGTGTCACCCCAGTGCCTCTTTAGCCCCAGTGCCACCCCAATTCTAAGGCCACCCCATGGCCACCCTGGCCCAGGTGTCGCTCTCTGCCCACCTTGGCTCTGGTGTCACCTCAAGTGTCACCGCAGCCTCAGCAACATCCTCTGCCTGCCCTGTCACTAGTGTGATCCCAGGGCCACCCCAGGGCCAACCCTCCCCACCCTGTCCCTGGTGCCACCCCAGGGCCACCCTCACCCACCCGGGTGTCCCCACTTGATCTGTGCCATGGTCCTTGCCCTGAGGTGATCCCGTTTTATTAGTGGTGGGAAACGCCTTGGTGTCCCTTTGGCGGCCCATGGGCACCGCTGGCTCCCAGTGATGCTGTTCCATGTCATAGGGGGGTGACAGTGCCTGATCCTGGCACAGGGACACCCAGGCTGCCCTGTCCCCACCCCATGGGCTTCCCCCCCATGCTGTGGGTGGCTGGGTCATCTCAGAGTCCCCGTGCCGAGTGCCATTGTCCCCATGCCTGGGGACTCCAGCAGCCATGGTGCTGCCTGGGCCGCGATGTCCTTGGCAGGCGGCAGAGAGGAGCCGGCGGGTTGTTTTTCAGCCGGGGAGGGAACATTTCCTCGGGCTGTACCGGGGGACTGTGGCCACCCGAGGGACATCAGCACCCAGCACCCGCCCTGGTCCCCTTGTCACCCGTGGGACACAGAGGGTGGCCCCAGGGGGCTGCTCCATCCGCCTGGGACACGGCACATGCCTACCCGTGCACGCCGGTGCGTGGCAGTCAGCCTGGCTGTGCCTGCTGTCCCCAGATGACTTGGAGGGGACATGGGGACACAGAGGGGACAGGCCACATGCCCAGAAGTTTTGCTGCTGGCTGCAAAATCAGCCAAAAAGAAGAGGATGGAGGGAGGGCTGGAAGGCATGTGTGCTCCAAAATGGGGTGGGGAAACTGCCCCGTCCAACCCTGCCCTGTGGTGCCCTGTACCCCCAATCTAGGGTGTCCCCGAACTGGGGTGTCCCCACAAAGTAGGGCACCTCCAGCCCCATGGAAGGGGCTGCCCCCCACCATTGCCCCCTTCTTGGTGACATTTCAGTTTTCTTAACCACTTGGGCACCGAGCGGGGGCTGCGTGGGTGGGTGTCCCTGCGGGGACGTCGCGGTGTCCTGCTGACTGTCCCTGTCCCCCCAGGTCTGCTGCTGCAGGAGGACCGGTTGGACGCGCGCCGCCTGCTCTGCCTGACCTCCCTGCCCAGCTTCTGCCTGCTCTTCGGGGCGGCCGTGGCGCTGGAGCTGGGCCCCTCCTGGGAGGGCGTCCTGCGCTATGACGGGACCCTCTGGGCCTGCATCCTGCTCAGCTGCCTGGGCTCCGTGCTCTACAACCTGGCCACCTTCTGCGTCCTGTCCCTCACCTCCGCCCTCACTGTCCACGTCCTGGGCAACGTCACCGTGGTGGGCAACCTGCTGCTGTCCCACCTGCTCTTCGGCACCCACCTGAGCGGGCTGGGCTACCTGGGCATCGCCCTGACGCTGGCCGGGATGTTCATGTACCACCAGCCGCACCTCATCGCCGCGCGCTGGGCGGCACGGCCAGGACGGGGACCCCCCCGGCCAGAATAGGGACCTGCTGGGGACCGGGCACGGGGTGAGCAGGGCTCTGCTGAGTGCACCGGGCAGGGCGTGCGGGTGTGCGCAGCTCTGCGGGGCACAGCAGGGCTGGTGTGCACATGTGTGCCGTGTGCATGGTACTACGCACACGGGTGTGCGGGCGTGCATGGCTCTGTGTGCACATACGTGCACGGTACTGCACACATGGGTGTGCTGGTGTGCATGGAGTTGTGTGCATGTGTGTGCTGGTGTGCACACGTGCTGCTGTGCACAGCTCTGTGCTGGTGTGCGCAGGGCTGTGTGCCTGTGTGTTTGCCGCTGTGCACAGACCTGTGTGTACCCGTGCTGGTTTGCACAGCTCTGTGTGCAAGCGTCTGCTGGTGCGCATGCCACTGTGCACATGGGCATGGTGGTGTGCACAGGCTCTTTGTGCACCCACGTGTTGTGTGCACAGCTCCGTGCACATGTGTGTGTTGTTGTGCATGTGTCTACTGAGGTGTGTGGTGCTGTGTGTGTGTGCGCGGGTGTGCTCAGCTCTGTGTGCACGTGCTGGTGTGCACAGCTCTGTGCATATATGTGTGTTGGTGTGCACAGGTTGTGTGCGTGCAGTGGGGCTGTGTGCACGGCTCTGGGTGTGTGTGGGCATGTCTGGGTGTGCACAGGCTCTGCAAGTGTGTGTGTGTCTCTGCGTGTGGCTGTGCGTGCGCGGGGCACGTCTGTGATGGTGCACGAAGGCTCTGTGCGTGCAAGCAGGTCTCACGCATGTGAGCACGTGTGCATTGGTGCGGACTCTGTATGTGTGAGTGTGTCTGTGCGCACGGCTCTTTGTGCACGTGGGCATGCATGTGCTGGTGTGCACGAGTTCTGTGTCGATGTGTGTGCGGAGCAGGCGTGCACACGTGTTGATGTGCACAGGCGCTGTGTGTGTGGGGGTCCCTGCCCACAGCTCTACGTGGGGGCACGTGTGTGTTGGTGCGTGCAGGCTCTGTGTGTGCAAGCAGATCTCACCTGTGGGCAGGTGTGCTGCCGTGCACAGGTACTGCGTGCACGAGCGTGTCAGTGCAGAGCCTCATGTGTGGTTGTGTGCACGGACTCTGCACGTGCAAATGCACGTCCGAGTGTGTCTGGCTCTGTGTGCACGGGGTGTGTGTGCAGGTGACAGGTGCAGCTGTGCACACAGGCTCTGTGTGGGTGAGCAGGGACCCGTGTGTGCGTGCAGTGTGTGCAGCAGCTCCACACGTGTCCCTGTGTGCACACGCAGGCTGGGCACACACAGGGACATGGCTGTGGATGCACAAACCTGTGCACCTGAGTGCTGTCCTGCCTGGGGGAACGCAGGGCAGCACATGTGTATGTGTATGTGTGTGCGTGCACATGTTTGTATACCCGTGTGTGCATACGTATGTGTGCGTACATGTGTCTGTGTGTGCACACTTGTGTGTACACGCGTGTGTGTCACTACTGAGCTCTGCTGGCTGGAGTGAACCCGGGGCTGTGCGCACACATGGTTCTCATGGCCAAACAAGATGCCCAGGGATGGGGTGGGTGAGTGTCCCCTTTCCTGTCTCCAACCCCATCGTGTCATCCTGATCCCACGGAGCTGCCGATGGCACTGCCGGTGCTGTCGGTGTCCCCACCGTGTCCTGCCGGCCACCACGGCTCCAGCTCCGGTCGCATCCCTCCCTCCTGGCCGTGGCTGAGCAGGCAGGAGCAGGCAGGGCTGCCTCACGGAGCCCAGCGAAGGGGATGGGGACGGCTCAGACCCACCCGCCGTCGCTCCAGGACAGCGCTGGGCTGTGTGGCAAAGGGATATCCCAGCGGGTGCTCACCCTGGCACCGACACCGGCACACACACGTGTGCCCGGCCCGACGGGCGCACTGGCACCACCGCACGCGGTGTCTGCGGTGGCTGCAGCTGCACTCAGCGTCTCTGCGCCAGGGCCGACGGACCCAGCTCTGATTGCACTTGTCCTGAAATAAAGCTCTATTTTTGTCGTACTCCACCCTCGGCTCCTGGGTCGTCTCCCACCCAAAGCGCGCGACAGCATCATCGCAAGAAAGGAGGAGCTGCCCGGTGTCGGGATGGGAAACTGAGGCACAGAAATGCCTCGGGAAGCCCCAGCTCCCCGGGGGAAGCCGGCGCTGCCGTGCCCACCGCAGCTGGTGTCTCTGTGCTGCGTTCTGGGACAGCCGCGGTTCAGCAGCCCCAGGGCTGGCACTGGGACCCTGGCGCAGGACACGGCAGGGACGCGGTGACAGGGAGAGGAGTCACCAGCCGCATGTGTCCGGAGTAGGGCCAGCCCTGCCCTGGGGCAGCGTGACGCTGGGGAGCATCCTGTGCCCTGTGTCACCTCCGGTCCCTCTGCAGCCTGTGACTCATGTCTCCCCACACCCACAAACCGCTGCCCCTGGAAACTGCTGCTGGCTCCCGCCCTCTGTCCCAAACAGCGGTTTTCTTCCACTTGTCAGGATGATGAGTTTTGAGGCTGCTCCTAGAAGTGTCCTGGGAACGGCTCCTTCCCTGGCACACGGTGAAGGACGGGCAGCTTGCCGGGCTGCCGCGGTGTGCCGGGTACTGTGTGCCCACTGCCAGTGCCACCTGTGCCCCAGGGCCACAGCTGGAGTGGTGCCCGTCCTGCAAAGGACTCAAAGGGACCTGAGTTACCAGCAAACGTCCCCTGCTCTGGGCACGAGCGTGGCAGCCACTGGCCTGTTTGCTCTCTGGGCTCACATTTCAGAGGCTTTTCCATGACGGGGAGGGCCGAAAGTTATTTTGGTTTAACGGCTCCCTTCAAAAGGCGAGTCCTGGTGTGACCCCAGGGATGGGGCTGGGGGAAACTCCCCTCCCGGGCATCACCAGGACCTCCCACCTGCACTGTCCCCTGCCAGGGGACGGGAGAAGCGGGACCAGCAAACCAGCCCGCCTGCCGCATCGCCGGGTCGATGGGCCCTTCCCTGGGCAACACGCGGTCATTCTGGCCCCCGACTTATTTACTGGCACCGGGGTCTGCCTGGGTCCTGCATCTGCGGCTTTGCCCTGTCCGCCCTGCGGGTTCTGTGTGTGCTGGTGCTGGCCCCGTGTCCTGCTCAGGGACTGTCACCGGCCACTGCCCACTGCCCCTGGGCAGGGGTGGCTGGTGCCGGGCTGGCACGGGGGGCCTGTGGGCAGCGTTTGTGCTGGGCCAGGGGCTTTGGGGTTCCCATGAAGGGCCTGGCAGCAGCGGGCAGGCTGGCCTGGTATGGTGGCCCTCTTGGGTATTTCAGGCCGTGATCTCAGCCTGGTGGCATCCGTTCACCCCATCTGTCCCCCACCCTGGACATCCCTCCGCCCAAGCCCTGGGAAGGATTGGTTTTCCTACAGGCGGTTGCCCATGTGCTGGGTCTGGTACCGCTCCGGCTAAACCAGGCGAGGGGAAGGCAGCGCAGCCCCAGCTGCTCTGTGGGTGGGGGAGCAGATTGGGGCACCTCTGACACCTTTCTGGGGAGCGGACCCTGCAGCACGGGGCAGGACGAGCCCCAGCGGGAGCAGCGAAGGATGGGGACAGCACACGTGTCCCCAGGCCCCAGCCTCCTGGCAGGCAGTGCCTTCCCAGTTCTCCTCACCAACCCCAGCTCCCGAGGCCCCGTTTCGGTGTGGTGAGGGTACCAAGGTGGACTGTCACCCCGTCTAAGTGCCACGAATCTGTCGCTGAAGCCCCTTCAGCTCTTGTGCCCCCAAACGTGGGGGCTTTTCCTCGCCCACGCATCTCTCCACAGCTCCTGCCAAGCATCCTCTGGTTCTCAACTCTTTTTAAATAACACCCAGCCCCAGGCAGACTGGGTGGGTCTTGTAACCCCTGCGCTCCCATGCTGGGGCTCATTAACAGCTGAGATGCTGCTGCCTGGGGTTAACCACGCGGCAGGCACCCAGCACCCAGCCTGGCCTTCCCACACGGGCGCTGCCCTTGGGTTTCTGCGCTCCCTGTCCTGAACTGCATGGTGGGGATGGGAGGTGTGAGGGGTGACAGCTCTGAAGCCGGTGAGGTGGCACCTCCACGTGCTTAGTCCCGCCGCGCTGGAGCAGCTGGCTGGCAAGGAGCTCCAGGTGAAGTGTGAAAGGCCAGTTCTTCTGGATTTGCCCCTGAGGGTGGTGAGAGTCTGGCCCAGGTCGGGCAGAGAGGTGGTGGATGAACCATCCTTGGAGACATCCCAAGCCAGGCTGGACGGGGCTCTGAGCAACCTGAGCTGGTGAAGATGTCTCTGTCATGGCAGGGGGGGCACTGGGGGAGCTGGGAAGGTCCCTTCAACACAAACCCTTCTGTAATTCTGCAATTCTATGATCTGCTGTTAGACCACGGCTGAAATCACCCTCCGAGGTGGTGATGGAGCACACCGGGGAGCGAGCTGTGAGCCACTGCCCCTGGGGGAGGAGCAACGTGTTTCTGTGCAGGGGAGAGAAGACCCAGCGTGGATTTACCGCACATCAGCCAGGTGCCTGGGCACACAGGGTGGAAATTTTCTGTATTTCAGGACAGGGGATTAACTGCTGCCCTCGGGGACGGCGGGAGGCTTTACTGCATCGGCACAGAGGGACGTGGATCTGCAGCAGGGAGGCAGTGAGGACAGATACTTGCTAAGCCGGGAGCCTAAGCGGGTAAATGGTCCTTCTCTCATATGCCAGGCTGGGGTCTTGCAGCCACCACATCAGTCTTCAAACAGTGTCAGGGACCAGCCTGCTCTGGAGCTGAAATTATAGAAAAACCTTTCTTAGGTTAGACATTGTCAGGCATTGGAACAGGCTGCTCAGGGCAGTGCTGGAGTCACCATCCCTGGAGGGGTTGGACAGACGGAGATGAGGTTCTCAGGACATGGGGTAGGGACAGGAGTGTGGGAACAGTTGGACTCGATGATGGCTTTTCCAACCAAAATGATTCTATGATCAGGAAAAATGCGTTCTTCTTGGCAAGACAGCCTGACCCATGTATGGATGACACGAAGAGTGCAACATCCAGCAGCAGAGAGGAACATCTGAGGATGCTTGAATCTGCCCAAGGCTGGTTGGAGGCCAGGAGACGGACAGGATGACCCTGCCAGGCCCATGTTTTTTGCTTCAGCACCTAAAAACCCCTCCAGAATTTGCTCCTAACCATTTTGGGGCAGGCTGGCTGTACTGGTGACTTTATTGCTCTCTCACTATGGCACGGGCTCACTGCTCTTTGTTTTTATAAAATATCTTAACTTCACATCATAAAGTTTTGTTACCCATCACAGCTGTCACTTGAGCTGCTTTAACACCTGCCAGGTGTCAAAGGTTGGTCTTTGCAGGTGTGGAGGAGAACTCCCAAAGTAGCACGTGTGATATACAATCACAGAATCACAGAGGCATTTTGGTTGGGAAAGCCCCTCAAGATCATGGAGTCCAACCATAACCACCCCTGGCACTGCCCCATGTCCTGAGAACCTCATCTCCGTCTGTCCAACCCCTCCAGGGATGGTGACTCCAGCACTGCCCTGGGCAGCCTGTTCCAATGTCCCACAGCCCTTTGGGGAACAAATTGTCCCCAGATCCAACCTCAACCTCCCCTGGTGCAACTTGAGGCCGTTTCCTCTGCTCCTGGCGCTTGTTCCTTGGGAGCAGAGACCAACACCCACATCGTTACAACCTCTCAAACCAACCGGGGTCGTGGGGCTCTTCACGCTGACCCGGGGGCTGTGGCTTCTCTCACAAACACGTCAGCCCGAGGCCTCCTGCTCCCACCTGAAATCACCCTGTTATTGCCACTCCAGACTTGCTGGAGCTGAAAGATTCATGCTGTGATAAACCAGAATTAACACATGGTTTGCTGTTGAGCAAGTGTACCCAGATCAGGCTTCTAGTTTATAATGACGTGATGACCTCGTGCCACGATTCAAACTGACAGCAGGCCTCCTCTTCCTGCTCCACCTTGACTTCCCAGTTGTTTCTGAGCAGTGAGCAGCTCACCCAAACAACCACAGATCTCCCAAGGGAGGCAAAGGCACCTTCAGAAAAAGTGTTGGGGCAATCAGGTGGGGGAAGAGAAAGGGTCAGATAGTGGGATGCAGGACACCTTTGCGCCTGTCCCAGGCAGGGATGCTGGAGCCTGTGCTGTTCCTGCCCTCTCTGGAATGCAGGAGATGACTGGACTTAGGGCTGCTGCCTCAAAACCCAAAGTCATATTCCAGCTAGGAAAAACAAACGTTGGTGACACTCCAAACATCCTGACTCACAGCTCGTTTGTGTCCTGTACAAGCACAGTTTGTGCTGGAGTAAAACAACACTCTCCAAACACGTGATGGTTTCAGCGTTACTGTCAGGACCCCAATACAAATGATGTGTGAAAACTAACTGCACAGCTCAAACTGTGCTCATTTTATTTATAGTAAACCCTACTGCTGGCTGTTTGTGTTGTTAATCCCCGTACTTTCAGCTGCAGAGACTTCATGGTCCAGCCCCTTTAGACGATGAGTTTATTTTCAGCGCTTGGGTGTGGATCTGGAAGAACTGCCGTTGGCTTTCCCGTGGGTTCTTGCCAAGAGGTCCCAGCAGCTTGTTTGCACTCAGAGCAGCAGCGTTACTCTTACCTCATTTCATAAACATCGGTATCGCCCTAACGGAGAGCTGATCGTTCGGAGCCTGTTGGCACTGAGGAGTCTGTGCTTGTAGGGGATGTGCTGCTGCCAGAAGCTCTTGTTGGGTCGAACGGTGGGGCAGCAGGACCCGACCCAGGGGTGGGTGTCTGTTGGGGATATGGAGTGGTGGTTCAGGAGATGGGCTGTGCAGACGGTGGGGACCTGATCACCTCAGCAGTGCTGTGCAGCAGCATCCAGCCCCTGCGTGTCCCCACGCTGTGGATCTCAGCTGACATGGAGCCGAAGCAGCTGGAGGTGCAGGTGATGTGGGTGTCCATCACGGGGACACACAGGTACCTGATGTCAGGATAGAGGGGTTCACCACCTCCAGGGCCACAGAAATGGCCCGAAGCTGGAACAGCTCTGCTGGGAGGACAGGATGAGAGAGCTGGGGTGTTCAGCTCGAGAAGAGAAGCTCCGGGGAGACCTTAGTGCAGCATTTCTAGACTTAAAAAGGGCCTATAAGAAAGATGGGGACAGACTTTTGAGCAGGGCCTGTTGTGATAGGACAAGGGGTGATGGTTTTAAACTAAAGGAGGGAGATTCAGGCTGGACACGAGGAAGAAATTGTTGTCCCTGAGGGTGGTGAGAGCCTGGCCCAGGTTCCCAGAGAGGTGGTGGCTGAACCATCCCTGGAGACATCCCAGGCCAGGCTGGACGGGGCTCTGAGCAACCTGAGCTGGTGAAGATGTCCCTGTCATGGCAGGGGGGGCACTGGGGGAGCTGGGAAGGGCCCTGCAACACAAACTGCTCTGTGATTCTGTGAGTCTATGATGGTGCTGATGTGGTGGGTGAAGAGCAGGAGGTGGCTGTTGGTGGCCACCACGTCACCAAGGTAGATGTTGGGGTGATCCATGACAGGCTGCCTGGCCGGGGTGCCAGGGCAGGGTGGGGAGGGCTCCTGGAGCTACCACCATTGGGGCATGCCAGTTGTGACTAGAAATACATATAGAAACACACCCAGCACTGTCCCCCGCTGGGCCCCGCTGCCTGGTAGCTCCAGGGGTTCGGGGAATGGTAGCAGGGCCAGGCCGGGCCCCATGGCAACCGCTGCCATGCGCACAGCAGCAGGGCCGGGGCCATGGAGGAGCGGGGCGGCGGGAGGCCTCGCCTCACCTTCTTCCCGCCGCCACAGAGCCGGCAGCTCGGCAGGCCCCGGTGCGGGGCTGGGGACCCTCACACTGTCCTGGGGCTGGGGGACCCTCGCACCATCTGGGGCTGGGAAACCCTCACACTGGGCTGGGGGATCCTCACATGGGGATGGGAATCTCACACAGGGCTGGGGGACTCTCACAGCAGCTGGGGCTTTGGGACCCTCACGCTGTCCTGGGGCTTTGGGACTCTCACACTCCTGGGGCTGGGGGACCCTCACAGCAGCTGGGGCTGGGGCACCTCTTACATGGACTGGGGAAGAGGTCAATGGGGTGGGCTCGGCACCCCCTGCACCTCGTTTTGTGTGACACGAAGCCCCTGTCACCCGGAGCAGCCCTGTGGACTTGGACCTCGACACAAACAGCCATTTGCCCGGCAGCTCCTCCGGCCACGTTGGCTACCATGCCCTGCTGCTCATGGAGAAGAAGGTGATGGCCTCCACTCCCCTTCGCCCCTCCAGGGCCCCCAGGATGGTGGGAACCCAGTATGGGGTTCACAGTCCCCTCTGGCACAACGGGAGGGTTTGTTCTGTGTTTGGCTGCCAGCAGACCTGTCTTGGAAAAGCAGAGGGAGATCCTCCTCTGAAGCGGCTGGTAGTGACACGAGGTGGAGGGACATCTTGTGCAAACACTTGGGTCTCAGTTCTTCAGAGTCCTTAAACCATCACTAAAGTCTTCAGCCCGTAGGCCTCCAGCCTGCTGGATCGGGGTGTGGGTCCCAGGTTGGGGGGGGCAGCTATTGGCTCTTGGGCTGCCTTCGATGAGAACGGTTGCACCTCCATCCTGACCCCAGGACACACTTGCCATATCCTATCCGCAATTCAACTACATTCGGAACAACGAGCTACAGGCGTTGTTGGCCATGGACTTAGTTGGGACTCAGATGTCATTCCTGTGATATCTAAGGAGACCAAGGGTGAATTATTAGAAATGGGAGAAGTGCTGATGTGTGACCTCCCAGCAGAGGGGACTAGGCAAAGGTTTTTAAACTTTTACCATTCTGATCCCCCTTTTTGTGCTTCTCACTCTGAGTCCAGTAGTAGTGGGTCCATTAGCAATAGCAGGTGAGACAGCCTCTCCTGCGGGAATGCGCGGGATGCCAGGTCGAGTCTATAAACTCAGAATTAGGATTTAGGGCAGCGTTAGACACACCTGGACCTTCAGGCACTGGGTAGTTCCCTTCAGCTCTCCTCTCCTGTGCAGCCGGGCTTGTTGCCCTTAGTATCCAGCCAGCACCACCTGAATCCCCTCCCCTCACCTTCCTTTGGTCAGAAAACCCAAGCATCTTGATTTCAGCAGTTTTTCAGTTTTATAACACAGGGCCGCAGAGTCCATCCTATCGCCTAGAGTGCTCCTGGCAGGAGCACTTGAGACATGAACTAGTGATGCTGACAGGTTCCGACTGCAGGTTTCTTTCTGCTGTCGTGGGGATGACAGCCCTGCGAGGCAGAGCTGAGGCAGCTTTTTCTGGGTTTGCTGTTCCCCAGTCCCTCACCTTGGCGGTGCCTCTGGGTAGCTGTGTGTGAGGAGATCCTCCTGGCCTGCGGACATTTGTGGTGTGCGAGTTTCAAGAGCTCAGGGCAGCGTAGCCGCTGTGTGCTGGCTCCAGCCCACACCAAGCCCCAGGCTGTGTTGTGCTGCCGGGTTTGGTCCTGCAGTGCTGGTGTGTCCTGGGTCCATCCCACACACAGATGGGTTTCTGTTCACAACCAGGAGACACAGGGGCTGCAAACCACTCATGGCTGGAGAAACCACACACCTGGAAACAATAGGACAAGAGGAAATGGCCTCAGGTTGTGCCAGGGGAGGTTTAGATTGGATATTAGGAAAAAATTCTTAATGGAAAGGGCTGTGGGGCATTGGAACAGGCTGCCCAGGGCAGTGGTGGAGTCAGCATCCCCGGAGGGGTTGAAAAGGCTCGTAGACGAGGTTCTCAGGGACATGGGTTAGTGCTAGAGTCAGGTTATGGTTGGACTCCATGATCCTGAGGGTCTCTTCCAACTGAAATGATTCTATGATTCCATTGAAGTCCCTGCTACACCTGCACAGGTAGCAAAAAAGCTCGTTAGCTTGCCCAGTGATGTTCTGTTAAGATCTCACTCAAACCAGATGACCACATCATCGTTGGTTGGTTTTATAATACGAATTTTTTGTTATCCATGTGTTGGACTGGGTCTGAGATGCAAAAAAGCAATACAGTGTGATTGTTGTCCTCCAGACTTGCTTCTTACAGTAGTGTAAAATGAATTATAGATAAGGAGGCAGGATGATTTGAGTCATTTTTGTCAGACGAATGTTTAGAGTGATGCTTATGAATTTTGAAGCTTCTTTGCTCGGAGGTCACCTTGAGGACAGTGAGGGATGTGGCAGGATGTATCTTCCCAAAGACAAGTATCACTTTGGGTTTCTTTATTTCATGGTTAGGATAGCGGCTCTAAGGTCTGATGTTTGCTTTTGTAAAGGTAAAATACTTCGAAGAGGCCAAAAAGAAGACCGAACACTTCCACAAAAACGTAAAGCAGCAGTTTCTGAAGGAGCAGGAGAGAAAGGTGGCGCGGCGGAAGAAGGCAACGGAAAGGTTTGAAAAATCCCTGGAAGTGCTCAGTCGCAGGAGTGGGAAGCCGTCCGGCCCTTCCACCAATGCTCCGTCTGCGAGCGAAGTGACGCCCTCGGAACACGCAGCCGGGACCAAGTGACACGTCTCGAGAGCTCCTCCTGTCCCCACGCTCCGGCCGCCGCTGCCAACCTGTGCGGATTTTCAGCTTGTCCTTGATGAAACCATCGCTCAGCCCTGTCACAGCAATAAACCAGCACCACCGCTGACTCTCGTATTGCTGCCACTCAGCTTTAAAATGGATGGGCTGCTGCGGTTAGAGGGTCATGGGCTGGGGACACTTTGGCGTGACAGTGATGGCGTGATGTGAAAGGAGCAGAGGTTTCTCCTGGCTTGTGCCTTTAGAGAGGGTTCAAACAATATGTTTCATGGCTAGTTGGATTTGCAGAAATGTTATCAGAGGTTCAGGGAGCAAAATGAAAAAGGATTGGAGACTTAAGAAGCTTAGGATCAAAAAAAAAAAGGCTGGAGTATTGAAGGAAGGTGCCTCGAGGCGCTGAAGAAGTGGGTGTCAGCAGCAGATGGGGGAGGTGGTTGTAGGCAAGTAGAGATGATTGACTTTCTTCTTCACTTTCCCCAAAGCAGAGACGTCCAGAGTACTCGCTGAGTCCTGCTGCAGGACAGGACACAACTCATCGTGGGAGTGCAGAGCTGGAGAGATTCGCATCATCCACTCCAGTCCCTGTGGTGCTGTAGCATTAAGTATATTTTTGTATATTAAGTATATTTTGTATATTAACTATATCTTTGCAAAATGTTCATTTAACTTGCTTTTAAAAAACCTTGTAGTAAAGGAGATGCTACAGTTTCTCAAGGTGGGCTGGTCGTTCAGTGTTAAGGTTTTCTTAACATAAACCTTTTTTGCTTGAAATGAAGCTGATCCTTTTTTACGTTTCCCAGTGTCCCTGAGGGAATAAGTGGATGCTGTAAGATTGCTGTCACATCCTCACTCAGTTTTTTCTCCCCTGGATTAAAAAGTGCTCAGTACCTTCAAGCTGTCACCCTTGGTTGGGATTTCTAAAGAGAATTTTCATGACTAATGTGAAAGGTACACCTCAGACATCAGGACAGCACACCTGGCAAGTTACAGCCCAGTGCTCAACAATCTGGAAGCATCAGGCGTTTACTGTAAGATTATTTTTTAAAGAAACAGCAAACCTTTGCCTAATGTCTGACTCTTGGAAACAGTGATTTTTGAAATATCTTCTTCCCTAGAGCTTTTTCAATAATTCAGCCAGACTCAGACACCTGGCAGTGTTACACACGGTGATAACTAAAAATCTTAGGCTGGAAGGTGCCTGGCAAGCCTGACTTTAGGACACCTCAGCAATAACAGGTCATTGCTATGGCCCTGCCTTACGAGAGCTTGCAGCTAACAAAGGTGTCCTCTCAGTCTGTCTCCAGAGGATGCTTCACAGGTCCCAAAAGGCTCTAGAAACACTGAATAGAAAATCAGCATTTGGCACCTGCCTCCACCACGCTGCCCCTGGATCCTGCACCAGACCTTAGTGACGACATCCAGCTGGAAAAAGAAACGACCAGCAGAGATAACTGCCTACCAGCCTTGCATCTGCAGCTTTTGCTGGCTGTGCTTGCCCAGGAAAATGTGGATCTTTTGTTGCCCGGGACAGCTGCTGGACAGGAGAGGGAGTAGATGCCTTTGGTCATACTGGCACCAGTGACAGACTGGTGTCTGCCTACATCGTGTGGCTTGAGTAGCACTGAAACCCAAGAGGAGATGCGTCAAGGTGAAAAGGAAACACCAACAAAGAAAGAGTAAATTTTTAGAGAGGAGCCTGGAGGTTGTTACCCAGCGATGACCTGTGCTGACCACCCCTGGGGTTTTCCCTGTGGGAAGGTGCTGTGAGAAAAAGCCAAAAGTGCTCCCAGGTCCTGCAGCCCATCTCCTGCCCCCCAGCAGTCTGAGTTGCGCAGACCTGCCCTCCATGGCCTTCGGACCTGCACACATGGGTCTGGGCTCCACAGCATCCCAGGGCAGCGAGTCTCAGCATTTAATAACACAATGTGAAAAAGCAGCCCCTTCAGTTCGTTGTAAACCTGCCATCTGGGTAAATTCATCATGCGTCCCCAGTTCTCATGTTATGAGAAGATTGTTCGTTGTCTCCCTTTCTTTCAGAGTCCTCGGCTTTGTCCCTTCTCCATCAACCTCCTCTCCAATGTCCTGCGCTTCATCGTGGCTCTGCTGTGCAGCCAGCCCAGGAGCGGTTCATCCCCGTTGCTACGGTAACAGCTGCATCCATCCATCATCCATCCATCCATCTGTCTGTCCATCCATCTATCTCCCAAACAGCACCCACCCTATGTGCGGGGTCCCCGAGCGGTGCCTGGCACCCTGTGGGGAGGGGGATGTCCTTTTCCTCTTGCCTCAGCAGCAGTGGGGCTGGGAGCTCTGCCTTACGATGCTTCTCTGTGCAGAGGCTGCAGGGCCAATGCTCAGCCCCTCTGTGCATCTCCCCGTCCTCCCTGTGCAGTCACAGACCAGTCACCAGTCGTTCTTTCTCCAGTCCACCAGTTCTTGGCAGCACAAGCAGCCTCTGCTCCGTGCTGGGTGCTGTCCCTGATCCCAGCATCCCCATTGCAGGAGTCAGCCCTTGCACGTCCCCGGTATGAAGAGCGCCAGGCGTGGGGTGATGCCTGGCCCCGTTTGCCCTCGCCTGCCTCCTCAGCCTCCTCAGCGGAGCTGTTGGAGAGGGATCGTTTGCCAGGGTGGGCTGCGGTGTTCACTGGTTCCTAGACCGGGCTCTGCAGGGCTGGGCACAGGCGCTGGTCGAGCCCCAGCTGGGCCAGACCCACTCGTGTTCCCACCCAGCAGAGCTGGAAGCAGCTGACATTTGTCTGGGGTGCTAAGACTTGCAGCAGACTCAGCAGGCAGGTGCTGATCAAAATCACACTTGGATCTCAGTGCTTTGACATCCCCAGGGAGATTTTCCTCTTGAAAAGCTGGTCCTATCGCTGCCCACAGCTGACTGCAGAGGGTGCTGCTGGCTGAGCCAGTGTCCCTCCTCACAGAGTCACAGAATCAGTTTGGTTGTCAAAGCTCCTCAAGATCGTGGAGTCCAACCATAACCCACCCCCGGCACTGCCCCATGTCCCTGAGAACCTCATCTCCGTCTGTCCAACCCCTCCAGGGATGGTGACTCCAGCACTGCCCTGGGCAGCCTGTTCCAATGCCCCACAGCCCTTTGGGGAAGAAATTGTTCCCAGATCCAACTTCAACCTCCCCTGGCGCAACTTGACCTCACGCTTTTGCCATCCAGCTCCCAGCCTGGGGCTCACAGGCTCCTTGCTTGGCACAGCCAGCTCAGCACCTCCAGCCTTCCCCTCTCTTCACCCTTTTAAAAGTCAGTTTGCTCAGAGCTTCCAATAACCCCACCACACTTGTCTCTTCAGCAAACTCCTTATGGTAAGAACTCACCGGTTTCGGTGTTCAGGCAGAGCAGATGTGGAGGCGATGGTGGTTTGATCAGCCCCAGCTCCAGCTCCCCACCGTGGGGAGCCCCGTGGGCTCCTCCTGCCTTCTCCTGGTCGACAGGCTGCTCGGGAGCGACAGGACCCTTGGCACAGCCTGGCGAGGTCTGTGTTTTCAGCCAAACCTGGAAGGACACGGAGCTGTGTCAGCACAATGCTCGGCGCTCGGAACAGGCAATGCCTGGAAGAAAGGGGCTGCTCGCACCTCCTCGGGGAGCAGCTAAGCCAGGGCCGTAGGGCAGGTGCATCAAGCTCTGCTTGAATCACCAAAGCAGCCCCGGGCACCGGCACTGACACAAACCCACGTCTGCCCTCCCCGCAGCTCTGGTCACGGGCTTTGGCACGCAGAAACAAGCAGCCGGGATATGGTCAGGGATGTATCTACAGGCCCTTTCCTCACTGTCGCTTTTTACCCCAGCTGGCAATCACAACCACAACAGCCGCTCACTCACTCCCTTCCCCGCCCCAAATAGGGGAGAGAATTGAAAGAGAAGGGAGAAGCTCATGGATTGAGATAAACACAGTTTAATAACATCACAAAATAATACTAATATACTACTACTACTGTTCTAAAGTGGAAAATAGAATATGAAAGATACTCGATGCAATTCCTCACAAACTCCATCCGCACCGAGCAGCCAGTCCTGCAAAGAGCATCCTGGTCCTGAACCTGAGCCTGATCCTGGGGGAAGAGCCAAAAAGACAGGAAGGCCCAGAGGTCACTGCAAAATGGCAGGATGGCCAAGGGCTGAACTAAAAAAGCTCCTGAATGGAACTCCACTGAAACAGAGCAGAATCGGAACAGGTCTCCACCTCCCCAGCCGGAGAATCCAGCTCTTCTTAAATATGAAGGATGATGCCAATGGCATGGAATATTCTTATGACTGTCAAGCTCTGTCCCATCCATGTCCCCTTCACAGCTGCTTCACACCTGTGGGCAGAGCTCAGAGACCTTGGCTCCCAGACAACAGCTAAGGTAACAGTAGTTTTTACATTCTTTTCACTCCAAGTTAAAGACACTGCCAATTTACTGACAAAAAAGTTAACTCTGTCCTGGGGTGTCATCCTTTTGTTCTCAAACTAAATCCGAACAACATCTGTGCTAGCTATGAAAAAGGTTTCTAACTGCATGAGGAAAACCAGCGTGCTCACCCCAGAAGCTCCGAGGGGAGAAGGAGCTGAGGCCCCGGTTCAGCGCACGGTGCAGTGCTCACGGGTGCTCAGGGGCAGGGACACAACAGGCAGGTGACAGTGGCGGGCGGCAGCGGTTTGGTTCAGCCCCATCACAGGGCAGCGCTGCCTGCGCTCGGTTGGGCAGGCAGCAACCTCGCCTGCCCACGTCCCCGAGCTCAGACTGCAAATGTAATTATCAACAGTGCCTGCTCACTGAGCGCTAAATCACGGGAGCCTGCACTGACCTGGAACAAGCTCCGTAAACCCTTGAGATGAATGTGCAGCTGAAAAGCAATCGCTCCTGTGTGCCTCTGTTGAGACCAGCACTGCAGCTCCACTGAGCTTGTTTTATGTGTGTGCTGCATCTTTATTATTCATGGCTGTATGGGGCTGGTAGGAAATGGCCCGAGAAGCAAAATGTGAGCTGCTGCCTGCTGTCTGCATGGGTTCCAGCTGCACCCGATGCTGCTGCTCGTCTGGGACAACTCCTGTGCCACAGCTGTGTTCCTGCCCGAAGTCACGTAGGAGGCAGGACAAGTGTCAGCCTTTCACGGGGGTCAGCGTTCACCCCTGACGTCCTTGTCAGGAAAAGCAGCAGGTCTCAAAATCTCTGGGGCTGCTTCTCCGCTGTGACGATGCTGCGTGCACTGGGGGAAACATCGGTGGAGGGCAAATCGCCTTTGTAATCTTGTGGCCCTGCTGTGCTTAAATCCCACGTCTCCTCATCACCCTGCCGCCCAGAAATCACGGACCTGCTGCATCTGGGTCCAGCGCGATCAAAGATCCCACCTGCCAAATTAGAGCATAAGAAGGTGTTTCTGGACAGCTCTGTGCTCTGGCTGGAGGCTGAGGGGACAGCCTGTCCCCGACTTGCAGTTAGAGCCACCCCTTGTCCCCACAGCGGGCTGGGGCTGTCCCAGGTCGGGGTTTGTGGCTGTAGCTCCTGTCCCTGCCAGCCCTGCAGTCCCACTCTGCAGGGACTGTCAGCAGCCTGGGCCCCCATGGGTGTCCTCTCATCCATCCCCCGCGGTGCCAGGCCTTAAATTCTGGCCCTGGTGGTCCCACTGCATCTCCCGTCACTAGACCCCCATTTGCTTTGTGTAGGGCAATAATTAATAACCAGTGATGTGCTGGACCAGTGATCAGTCCCCAGTGCTGGAGATTTATTCCCGGGCTCAGATGTGCTATGCACAGAAATAACTGAGACTGCTCATGTGGGGAAAGCCCGTGTGGTGCTGGGCTGGATGAGACCGGCGACAGAGCTGTCCATGAGCTTTGTGCTCACTCCTGCCCCAAAGACGTAGCTGGAGTGACCGGGAGACTGGGCTGGTAGTCAGTGTTTTAGAAGGACAAGGAATTACTGGAGAGTCCAGTGCAGGGACACAAAGATGCTGAGGGGTCTGGAGCATCTTTCTGATGAGGAGAGACTGAGAGAGCTGGGGCTGTTGAGCTGGAGCAGAGAAGCTGAGAGGGATCTGATCAATGGATCAATATCTCAGGGTGGGTGTCAGGATTGAGCAGACTCTGTTCAGTGGTGCCCAACGCCAGGGTGAGGGGCAACGGGCACAGACTGAAACACAGGAGGGTCCATGTGAACATGAGGAGAAACTTGTGTGCTGGGAGGTGCCAGAGCCTGGCCCAGGCTGCCCAGAGCGGGTGTGGAGTCTCCTTCTCTGAGCCATTGAAACCCGCCTGGGATCCTGTGTGATCTGCTCTGTGACCCTGTGAGCAGGGCTGGGCTGGGGATCTACAGAGGGCCTGCAACCCCAATCAGCCTGGGATTCTGCGAATTCTGGGGATTGGACTAGATGATCTTTTGAGGTCCCTTCCAATCCCTAACATTCTGTAACATTCTGTGATTCTGTGAATATTTCTGCATTAAAATCTCAAAGCATCTTATTGCACCACAGTTTTTTTGCAACACGGTGCACTGAAAGAACACTGGAAGTCAGGTTTGAGCAGTTGGGAAATTCGCTTCAAGCTGTAACTCCTCCTTGTCTTGTGAGCGCTGTCCCTAGTGAAGGTCACTGGCTTTGCTTTCCTGCTCGGCCACACATTTAACTCTTCTATTCCTGATACCCCATGGCCAACATCCATAAGATTTTTGCAGAAAACCTATCGCCCCTGACCACTGAGCCCAGGGCAAGGCTGGTGCTCAGCTTTCACCAGCCAATGTGTCCTTTGCAAACGTTGCTAATTCACAGGTAACCAACTATGATAATTGGGTATGTGCAGCTTCAGCATTTTAATCAGCATGAGTTTATTAGCATTTTTATGATCCTGAATGCAGAGTCCTACAAAATCAGTCTTCTTTAAGAGTACATTTAAGATAATTTCTCGGCTGCTGGTGTTCTGGCATTTTAAATCGCCATCAGACTCTATATTCTGCCTGATTTAATATCGCGACTTGGTCTGAATTTCCGTAATCCCAGCCTGCCCAAATTGTGTGAACACGCAGGGTTCCCAGAGGGATCTCCTGCCCTTCTGTGAGCTCCCGTCCCCAGGGCCCACGGCCAAGGCTCCGTGTCACACCGGTGGGTGCTGTGGGTGGCTCTGCTGCCGATTCTCTCGTCCTCCCGACACCCTGTCTGTCCGTCTGTCCCACGGGTGGCTGGTGGCCCAACCCCTCCGGGCTCCCGGGCACCCACTCACTGACACACTCCCTCTACTTTATTATTGCTCTTTTATGAATGAGCAGGGTCTGGGCAACCTGATCTTGAGGGGTATAAAGTTTATTTTTGGACTCTCAGGAATGAGAATCTCTCAGGCCTGGAGAAGAGAAGCTCCAGGGAGACCTTATTGCAGCCTTTCCAGACTTAAAAAGGGCCCATAAGAAAAATGGGGACAGACTTTTGAGCAGGACCTGTTGTGACAGGACAAGAGGTGATGGTTTTAAACTAAAGGAGGGAGATTCAGGCTGGACATGAGGAAGAAATTGTTGTCCCTGAGGGTGGTGAGAGCCTGGCCCAGGTTGGGCAGAGAGGTGGTGGCTGAACCATCCCTGGAGACATCCCAGGCCAGGCTGGACGGGGCTCTGAGCAACCTGAGCTGGTGAAGATGTCCCTGTCATGGCAGGGGGGGCACTGGGGGAGCTGGGAAGGTCCCTTCAACCCAGACCCTTCTGTGATTCTATGATTCTTTGCACTGCCAGGGGGCACAGACAGAACGCTGCTCTGTGCACACACTGCTCAGGATGCCTCTTCCCTACTGCACAGCTGTTAGAAAAACAGAGCAGGACCGCTCCCGCCCCTGAGGCGCCCACTCGCTCCTCCCCGCTCTCCTCTCACAGCCCGTGGCTTCCGCCGCCAAAATGCCGACCCAGCCCCCTCCCTCCCGCTCGCCGCTGCGGAGCTTCTCATTGGACAGTGGTGCTGCCCATCAAGCGAGCGGCGACGCGGAGTTGTGGGCGCCACAGAGGGCGGGGCAGACGCCGATGGCCATAGGCTGTCGGGAGAAGCCCCGCCCCCGTGGGGGTTGCCTAGCAACCGGAGGACTCTGGCGCGGCCGGGCCGGGGGCGGAGGCGAGCGGGACCGAGATCGGGACAGGGATCGGGATCGGGATCGGGATCGGGATCGGGATCGGGATCGGGATCGGGATCGGGGTCGCGATCGGGATCGGGGTCGGTTTCGGGCCTGAGGGCGCTGCAGGGACTGGAGGCGGCCTGGGACCGACACCTCCCGGGAGCCGACCCCTGAGATACCCCCCACCCCCCGGGATCCCCGCTGTCCCGCCAGGCCCCGGGCCGCTCCTCAGAGGCGCCCTCGGATCCTCCTGCCCGGGCCCCCGGCCTCCTGACCCGCACTCGGGGCGTTCCCCCTGGACCTCTGACCCTCCCACAAGCTGAGCATTCCTGGGTTCCCCTGGCACCCCCCACTCCCACCTGTGTCCCCTCGCTGTCCCCACCAGCGCAGCCCCTCCAGGCACCCACGTCCCCTCTCCCACCCAGCCCTGGTCCCTGGATGGAGGAGCGTGTGCCAGCCCTGCCCCGCACACCGCTCTGGGCACCGCGGAGCTGCCGGCTGTGCCTCCACAGCTGCTCTGAGAGGCACTCGGGAGCTTTCTCCCGGCCACCGTTCAAAGGCAGGAGTCCCCTGCTCTCCTCCCTCCCCGTGGGTGTTCAACGGGCTCTCTGGGACACACACCAGTTCTGATGCACGACCCCACGTCCCGACCTGTGTCCAGGCCTGGGGAGAACTCCGGCATCATCTGAAACTCCCACGTTTTCCCAAATCATGTTGTTTCCTTAATGTTGTCGTCACATTTTCCTTTTAGAGGTAGAATATGAGGAAGAAGAATATGTGACAGAAGCAGTAGAGATGCTCTCTGTCTGAGTCCCACATTGTGTAGGAGACATCGTGTCCCTTCTAGACATCAAACCACTCAACTTGTGTTTACCTGAAGCCATGGCAACTGGGGATCCAGCTGTGCGCCGAGTATCATCACAGGACGTGAATCAAAGAAACAAGTCCCCAGTGGAGGACATGGCAGCTCCAGAGAAGGCAATGAGCACGTCAAATGCCACGAAGACATTAGATCCACGTCAGTTAAAACCTGATAGCATTGAGACAGAAAGAGTCACAAATGTCTTGGATGAGACGATTGCCAAGCTGGAGCTGAGCAGTTTAATCCGACATATTATCAACAGTCTGGATACATTTGCCGATATGCTGGGACCTGAGATCACAAACAAGCTGATCGAGCACCAGAAGCTTTCAAGCGAAATTGAGCACCTGCTCGCCAGCTCTGAGGAAGGGGACACCGCGAGAGCTGAGAAACAACGTGGCCGTCTCTGCTCGCTAGAGCAGCATTTCAGCCGTTCTGTTAGAGATATCCTGAGGCTCTTGCTGGCCAACCCTTCGCTTTGCTGGGCTCTGAAACAGGAACCCTGGGTGAGAGAGTCACCAGCTGAAGAGTTTATCAAAGCCTTTAGAGAGTTCAGGAATTTAATGCTTGAGAGACTCCTGACTAGTCCCAAGGAAGAGGAAGAAAGGACTCAGTTCATGCAAGACATCTCCCTGCAGATTAAGAAAACCTCTGAAACAGTCAGGGTTTTAAAGGCAGAAGTGGCAGTAGCGATCCAGACTAGAGAGGAGGAGGTATGATGTTGTGGGACTGTGTTTCCAATAAAGCATTACTGAAGCAAAACTTTGGTCGGCTAAAAAACGATCCCTTCCCAGCAGATCCTAAAGAGGAGATTCCAGAAATTATTTCTAAACCAGATTCTGAGTTTAAAGATACTATTTTCATTGTAAAATATAATGAAAAATGCTTATTGAATGCTTAATTTTTTTTAAAACTTGAATTTGGCTTGGTTTTAACCTGTTTTCACTGGTGAACTTGAATGACACAAGTCAGCGAGTTTAAAAAGGAGCTGCAGGACAGGCACAAATTGCTGCGGCAGCGTTTTGGCAGCGCTGCAATGTCAGCTGCCAGCACGAGGCTTCGCTCACTGCTGATGAAATGACAGAAAGTCATCCCAGGCAGAGAGTGCTCAGATTAAAATCCATTTTTAATATCTGTTTTGCCTTCACTCTTGCTTAAAACCAATGTTTCTGTGACTTCCGACTCTATAATACTGGCTGCCTTAGAGCATTTGTGATTAATAAGCTATTATACAAGTTGTTCGTTTTTTCAGCAAAGGCCACTGAGGTGCGGATAAACCAACGGGCATTTCGCAGGCTGTTTCTGTGAGCGCGTGGGCTGTGCCAGCATCCAGCCCTGACCTCCTGACAAGCAACCCTTTGTTTTACACGTACGCTTCTCTTTCTCCTTTCTGCGCAAGGGGTCGCAGGGGAAGCGTTTGTCATGCGCCGGCTGCGCTGAATGGTGCTAACGGGGACAAGGGCCTGCTCTCCCCACTCCCTCTGCTCCTCGGAGATCCATCAGTCAAGACACTTGAGATTTTTATGTGCCGTTTGGCAGCTTGTCCAGGGCATTGTGAATAAGTCTGTTTCGCTGGTCCCAGCTGAGGATTTCTCTTGCAGCCAGCGCACTGAGCCGCGTTCCCCGGACAGTCACTCTGAGCTGAATCCAAACTCGGCAGAGACACAGGGATGGTTCCAGAGGCTCTAATCTTGGCTTTTCCTCAGGTGGCACTGCCATCTCATTTCCATATGGCTTGTTCGTTCTCCACCTTCATTCACAGGCTGACAAAGGAGCAGCAGGGGAAGGTTTCCCAAGCACCTTGTGTAAATCTAACGCTGTTCCCTCAGCCAGCAGGTCCCTGTCACTACCTGAGCGCCGGGGTCTCTCCTTCAATCTCCTCCACCTTTGTGAGGGCTTCTTACTATTCCTGCCCACCTTATGCCTCACCAGCACTTCTCAACGGTATTTCTTTCTCTTGTTTTCTGGGTCTAGATTGACAAGAGGGTCAGTATAGTCCAAGACCTCAAAACCAGCATGCAAGATCTGACCGAAGGCAGCAAGGCCAACATCCAGCAGATTGAGCAGGAAGGAAAAAAGCAGCAAGAAGAGGAGCTGGAAGCCTTCCAGGCCAGGTCTGCCAGTCTAGAGGAGGAGGCTCAGGAGCTGGAAGCACAAGTTGATGCACTTATAGTGGAGCATCGAGCGTCAGAGCTGGCTCTCAGAAAGGTAAACAGGAGGCGAGCTCTAGAACCAGCGATTTAAACCCCTTTGTGGCGCTGTCAGGTCTGGCTGCTGCCTGCTGCAGGTAACGACTTGGTTCCTGCTGTAACAGCTGCTGGCAGGATGCACATGCTGGCTGTCAGTGTCCCTGCTCCGTCCTCGCGCTCCGCTGATTCCAGCGAGAGCAGCCCCGCAGCGATGGCGGGGAAGGCGCCTGCACACGGGTCCTGGTCCTGCCCGCAGGCTCAGCTCCGAAAACACTTCACATGACGCTGGGACCACACGCCCGAGAGGTTGTGCTGCAGTCAGAGCGGCAAGGCTACAGCGAGTTAGGCACGGCCTATGTTAGGAAGGGACTTGGTGTAGGCAGTATTGTCTGTATATAAAGCCAGCTTTTAGAGCTGATTGTCGTATTCAAGGTTGAGCGCAGCTGATCTTGGGAGCCGAGCAGTTCCTGCTCTCTCTGGCACTTTGTGAAGACACAAACCAAGGATTCGGGTTGAATGAGAGGGAAATGGGGTTTATCACAGTGTGAGCAGGTACGGGAGGAGGGAGGAGCAGCAGGCAGGCTCAGGCCTCGGCACCAACAGCTCTGCCCTGAGCTCAGCCTGCTGGGACACAGGCCACAGAGAATCCAGAACTGGAAAAAGAACATTTTTTCCCCTCGTTTTGCTCCTACTAGGCATTTATTTCACACAGGGCAGGATGCACACGTGGGTTAGGGGGCACTGGGTGATGTAAAGCAAAGTGCCAGCGTGACCGGGCGCTGACAAAGCACCAAATGCAAGTTATAGCTGCTGTACAAAATCCCAAATCCACCTAATTACACCCACTTTAATGGAGGGGCTTTATCAGGCGGTTTCCTCCGAGGCTGCAGGCCTGGCAGTGCTTGTTGAGCTCATCCTAATGCTCAGGCAGGCTGAGATTTACTGACCACAGAGGTCACCTTTCCCCCTCCTCCGCATGTGCGCTGGCCCTGGGTGGCCCCAGGCTGTACTTGTGGTCCAAACAGCAGAGGTCTGACCTCATGGTGGCTCTGGGGACACCGTGGGCCAGCGTCACACAGGAAATCCTGTGGCACTTGTGCTGGGCTGTATCTTTCTCTTGATGATTCCACAGAGCACTCACATGGCAGCTCGGGGTAAACTGCCCGTAGCGGGTTATACTGCAGTATAGCCACTGTTAAACTGTTGTACAGCTAGAAATATCGCTTTGGTTTAAAAGGCTCCATCTTTTGGGTACTTCCTGTCCCACTTTCAAGTTTGGAAGTTCTCTATTCCTTCTATTTTAGAATGGTTGCCCCAGCTTGTCGATGACTTGCCACATTCCATCAGACGTGTTCATTTCCTACCGCAGAACACACTTCTCAGACGCGTTTCAACCCTCAGCCCTCTCCCAGCGTCACGCTGTAAATGAAATAAGGCCCTTTTGGCCTTGGGGAATGTCCCGTGGGACTCCCCAAACCAGGGCAAAATAAAGATGTGTCAGCTGAAGGAAGCTTGCCACAGGGAGGAGGTGTTACACGCACATATAATGATGCTGGGGCTCAAAGCTGCACTGTTTTCTAACTCTGGCTACTTTTTACCAGGCTGCAGGTGCCTGCAAGGAACCTCTCTTGCTTTGTGTTCCAGAGAATCTGCAGAGCAGAGATGGAAATTGCGAACTGGGTCCAGAAATACGACGCAGACATGGCAGAAAAACAGGTATCCACTGTAAAGTGCTTTGCTCTCCCATGAGGTGCTATGTACAGGTAGATTCCTGTCCAAAGGGCTCTCACACAGGAGGCCGTGGAAGTGAGGAGTAGTTTTCCATTCAGAAGAAGTACAGGCTTTAGAAGGAAAGCTAACTTTGTCCTGCCTCGAGTTCAGTTGTTCGCTGCTGCTTTGACTTTTTCTGAAGTTATATCCACTGCTAAATCCCACGGTATTTGGGGACAAACGAGTGGCCACGTTCATCAGACAGGCCCACCTGATGCTAGGGAGCAGGGTGTTCAGTTTTGATTCAATCCCGTTGTCCGTCTGGTGTCCAAATGAAACTCTTGCTCCTGCTGGTTCCCTTGAGAGGCTGAGAAACAGAACAGCCCATGTCCTGCAGCCTCGGCATCCAGCCTCACCACAATGGGCTGGAACCACATCAGCAGCCCCGCTTGCTTTCTTCTTCTTGCCCTATTTATGGGAAAGATAAGAGCTGCTGGACCATTCACAAAGCAGAACGTAGGGACCTGGCTGCTAATTGTAAGAATTCCCCCCCACACACACCTTGTGAGGTGTTTAACAATGTGATTATTCTGGTTTTCTCTCTGCTGGGTGGCTGGAGCTCCATGTCACGACAGATTTGGGGCAGACACACATCTGTGCTGCTGGTTGCCCTAATCTGCCACCCACATGTGGGTTCTTCAAAGGCACTAGGAAAGGATAAACTGCTGCTGAGCTGGGAAGTGAAGTAACACCCTTAAAACCACCTGTCCCTGTGCTTTTCCCAGCTGATGTGGTCTGGCGCTTCTTGTGCTCCTAACAACAGCTTATCAGCTGGGCTTGGTGCCACTCGCCTGAACGGCTTCTTAGCAAGGTGTTAGCTTAGGCTCAGCCTTACCTCAATACAGCAATATGGCCTTTTGCTCGGAGCGCAGGCAGGAGGGGCTCTGACCCGCGTGTGCTACTGCTCCGAATTCCCAGCCGTGGGAGGATGCTGTCTGCAATATGGGGAGAGCTGGGAGAGTATTTTTCAGAGGTGCGTGAAGATACCAGGACCTGGCACCTCGTGAAAATCCCTGGGTACTGGGCACGTGCCTCTGGAAAGGCTCAGCTCAGCTCCCAGTCCTGGTTCTGCCTAGATTCGGGGTGGGTTTAGGAACCCTTACCTAGGGATGGACAGGGAGGAGCTGCTGGATGCCCTCAGAATTGCTGTACCTGCTCTCTGCTGTCCTGCCAGGCTGAGTATGAGGAGGTTGAAGCTGCCTACAATGAGGAGAAGGCCCAGCTGGCCCGTCTGACAGAGAAGCGCGATCTGCTTCTGCAAGAGTATTCCCAGATTGAGGAGGAGCGCAGGAGACTTAAGGAGAAGGAGGAGGAGGCTTTGAAGGAGCTGAACACCAGGACTCAAGCTGCCATCTGCATCCAGGCCTACTGGAAAGGCTACTTGGTCCGGTCCCTCTACAGCTCCAAGAAGAAGAAGAGGGGCAAGGGCAAGGGCAAGGGCAAGAAGACCAAGAAATAAAACACCAGATTTATTCTTTCTCCTCCTGGCAAAGCTACTGGCTCTGCTGGGGCTGAGCTCTTCCAGATACAGGCGTTAGATTTCAGAGAGCATTTGCATTAAGGCCCAAGCTCACAGAATCCCAGAATGCGAGGGGTTGGAAGGGACCTCGAAAGCTCATCCAGTGCAATCCCCCTGGAGCAGGAACACCCAGATGAGGTCACACAGAAGGGGTCCAGGCGGGTTTGAATGGCTGCACAGAAGGAGACTCCACAACCTCCCTGGGCAGACTGGGCCAGGCTCTGGCACCCTCACCAGGAAGAAGTTTCTTCTCGTATTTCAGTGGAACCTCCTGTGTT